>NW_026473911.1:0-10285 GCF_026875155.1 Cherax quadricarinatus
TGAACACAGTACAAGTCTAGATAAATGAAAATTTACTACAAAAAATTGGAGGGGAACTCCATACTCACCCATTAGCTGAAAACACACTGTTCTGATTAAAAAAAGCGTTTGAGTGTTGCCACATGGTTAGGTTTTTTTATTTTTTTTTTATTTTATTTAAATTATTTTTTTTGTTTTGAAAATTTTTAAAAAAATTTTTTACTCTCCAACACTTGAACTTTTTGGTAGGACCCTTTTATTTCACCATGTGCGCAGTCTTGGATGAGCCCCTAAACCCCCCTTGGGACCGCGGACCCCCAAATGCCGGGCCCTAGGCAAATGCCTTTTTCCATGCGGTAATCCCCCCTTTCCTTTGACTAAGGTAACTAATAGCATCCTTGACTATGGGTAACTAACAGCATCCTTGTCTCGGGGAAACTGCTCAATATTACCACTTTGTATATCCTGGAACGCTTTTCTATGTTTTATGCACTCAACAGCTGTGAAACACTTTTTTAAAGAACACTTTTTCTCAGTGTATATACGTTTTTTTTTTCTAAAGCCACAGCAATATACTGAAAAATTTTTGGGGAAGCCAGGGAAACCGGGAGGGACCTTCACTCCCCTTTTTTCAACTTACTTGACTGCAATCTTGCAAACTTTGGCAACTCCTCCCCACACACCAACAAACCCTCAAATTTTTCGTGTTTTGTTTCTTTTCAAATTTTCCTCCTTTATAAGTCGCCATTCTTTTATTCATATGAGTTATATGATGGTATTTGTCAATAATATCTTGAATGTATATAGAACACATTATAATAAATTCTAGCTATATTTGAAACTTTTCTGTAATAAAAATATTAAGGGTATCACATTTTGCCGCAGGGGCTGGATCCAATCAGGTATTCTCGTGCAAATGAAATACATGGAAAATGATCAATTTTTTGGTTTTTAAACTCTGTCTTTATTTATTTAACACAATATGAAAAAAGAAGGCCAAACATGACCCAAACATTGAACCTCAACCACATTATTGTTTTTTTTAACGCATTGCCGTCCCCACCAAGGCAGGTGCCCGAAAAACAAAAACTTTCTCATTACTCCATCACGTCTTCAGAGCATCCTAACTACAGTTATAAAATGCAACTTTAACCCTCTCCTTCAAGTGCAAACACCGTCTTTCCACCCAAGCTTAAGGATCACTTTAATATCCCCCAGATCTCTGGGTGCTAAATATGCCAAGACAATTGTTTGGGTTATCAGTGGTATTGTACAAAAAAAACTGTCACCACAAACTATTAAAACGTTTAAATATTTTTTTCAATAAACGCTATTCATTTGTGAAGAAATTAGCAAGGGTTTTAAAAAAATAGTTTCATGCATCAACAACGAGACAAGATGAAAAACCCCAAAAATCCAGTGGATAAAAAACCTTAAACCAGTAAAAAAGAGTATACCTATCCCACAAAACCCAGAAGGGGAAATCCCATATAAGCTTTATCAAGCTGGAATACAACGAGAGTAAACAAACTTCACACATAAACGTACCCCAAAATGTTACTTTGGACAAACACATTGGCACAGTATTGTATTCAATACACATCAGGAGGCACAAAAAACAACTAACTTTTTCACACTGAAAAGAGCTCAAGTGTTTAGGTAACACAAGGGGGGAAAAAATCCACTGAAGAAGTTTTTAAATTTCAAGGGATGCATCATACAGCAATGCCCAAATACTTTTGCAGAACAACAAAACTTCCACAGAATCGGGAACAACAAGCAACCATTAAATTGAGAGAAAGTTTAAAAAACTGCTCCCCATAGCTCCATTGAGTTATCAATAAATACACAAAACCAATGTGCAACATTATTGATCAGGCCAAAAAGGGCCCTTTCATAAAAGAACAGTTTGCAGAAACGAATAAAAAACCCTATCCCAAAAATAGTTTTTTTTTTCCAAAATTTCTGTAAACAGCAATTACCTAACAGAACACGTTGGCTAGGAAACAGGAAAAAACAGTAAAGCGTGGTAGTAGATGATTTGCCTAAGCTGTGCAGACCCAGGTTAAAAGAAAAAATTTTGCAGCACTGAAAGCAGCTAACAAGTTAGCCTGTCCGACATACAACGGCACTATTAGTCCAATTGTTTTATTCTTTGGGAAGTGAATTATCACTGTTTGTGCAAAATATAGTAAGAAAACATGATGTTTATTTTCTGAAAAACAGCGGGAGGGCCACTGATATGTGGTCCCATTCCCCTAAAAGGGGGAAAAAGCTATTGATTCAGGGGAAAATGTACATTTACGAGAAAAACCGTGATCATGTACCACAGAAAAAATTACTTTACTGGAAGAAATGAATAAACCCAGTTGATAATTTGTGGTTTTAGATGCGATAGGTATTGATGTAAATAAAAAAGCCCAAAAGAGTCCAATTTAAAACCAATTTGGCACTGCAAATAAAGATGGACATATTGGGTTGGGTTACCATGGAAATTAAATCCACCACATCTCCCCTACAATTATCGCATGGCTTTCGGACAAATGAAACACAAATACATGACTCAGGAAAAAACCAAGCACGCTGTCTATATAAATCATCAAGAACATTGGACAATAAATTCATTGAAAAATAGTTAAAAAAATTGAAAACAGAATTTTATTACTCCCGCACCAGGATCAGAAAAGATTCTGAAACCCTCCCCTGCGTGTTTTATAAATTGCAGCGCACTGCAAAAAAATTAGCAAGTCTTTAAACCTACACGGGTATATTTTCCCAAAACTTTCTTAAGAGTAGACACAAGAAAAAAAAGAATTATACCGATTTTTTGTGGCCGAAAAACCACATGACCTCAATTCCCTTGGAAACTTATCATTCATATCAATATTTTTGGTGCAACATCCTCTCCTTCTTCTAAAGCACTCTAAATACACATCTAAAAATTTAAAGTCCCTTTAAAAAAATCTTAAAGAAAAGTTTTTTAGTACAATCTTCAAGTACTGTGAAAAAGAGGGGGGATTTGAAATCCTTATACAAGAAACAACAAGGGATGAAAAAAGCAAATAATCCTCAAGGGTGTGGAATACTAATTCAAAGCAATTAAGGGGCTTTTTCAAAAAAATTTTTCCCCGAAACTGAAATTCCTGATCAACAATTGTTGGGGCTTAATTGGAACACACAGGAAATACTTTGATCTCAAAAAGAAAAACAAAAAACTGCAGTACACTCCTAAACGTAGTTAAACCATAACCCCCGGCCGGATTTAACCCGCGGTCATAATCCAAAACTCCAGCCCTCGCGTTAGCCCCCTAACCCGCACCACAAAAAATTCATCCAACTAGGGATATTTCTAACCATAGGGAAAGTTAGCACAGGTACCTCGTGACCACAAAGCAAGTTTTTTTCAGACGAATCCCAGCTCTGGGGCCCTGACAAAACCCAGCTCAAATCCCTTTCCTGCCCTCAAAATGACCAAGAAAATCGTAATGACACGATTGCCAAAAAACCCTACCCCCGCCGGGTTGAACCCCCGGGCATAGAGTTCAAAACCCGCCCGTCCGTTTGCCACAACCAGCTAGCCCCAATAAGTTCACCAACTAGGAAATTTCTACACCTAGGGAAAATTACAAGGCACCTCTGGACCACAAATGCAAGTTTTTTTCAGACGAATCTCCACTAGCGGGCCGGACGAACTCTAGCTCAAATCCCTTCACTCCGTCAACATACCAAAAACGTAATGACACGATTGCAAACAAACATACCCCCACCAAGATTTTAACCCGCGGGCTATGGCTAACGCGACGGGCGGGTTTTGAGACTCTATGACCGTGGGGGTTTAATCCCGCCCGGGGGAAAGGTTTTTTTTTTTGCAATCGTATCATTTCGATTTCTTTAGTCACTAAACGAGTTTACGTCAGAGGTATTACAATGTTTTGATCCTTAGGGCTCGTTCACCAATTACCATAAAAGGGAAAATGCTTATGCAAAGCATGGAAACTCAAAAATGGATGGGATGAGAAATTGCCTCTAGAAATGATCAAGCATGGGATGAAATATCCAAGGGTTTAAAAACCTCAAATTAAATTTCCCCCGACAAATATCAAGAGGAAACAATACACATTTCTTTTGTTCTGACGCGCAACCAAAAAGGTTTTGGCGCTTAGCTTAAAAAGTAATCTGAAGGAATACACTAATTACCCAAAAGGGCCCGGTAGCACCCTTAAGGGCAGAACGTACCCCAATTGGAACTACAGCACTCTTGTAGGTAAAAAAATTTGCTGTCATCTCAACAAAGTAAATTTACATTTCACTATTGAAAAAAAAAAAAGTGATCTGGAGGATAATGAAGCAGTTTTTCCATGGTTAAAAAATAATAAGAGTAACTGGTCTATGAACAGAAAAAGAGTAGAAGAAATAAAGAATGCAAGAGATTATCTCTTTTTCCACGTCTCACCCAAAAAGAATCCACTGACAGTTGTCACGTGGGGCCCACTCGAGAAATTTGTGATAAAAAATTTTGCCCACGGCCCCAACTGGCCTCTGAAGAAAATAAAAGGGCCCCAGCAAAAAACCACTTAAACCAGAAGAAACATCTGCTTGAAAAAGAGCAGAAAAAAGTTTGTAAATACGCAGACACAACAAAATATCATTAATGGATCAAATACTCATCTTTGGGAAACTCTTAAGATTACAAACTCTTTCTTTAAATCATTAAAGGGTAAAACCTATTAAAGCTTTAAACCCTTTAAAAAGGTGAAACTAAACAGAAAAAACGTTTTCTCTACAGAATATAAATTTTCTAGAAACACAAAATAAATCCTCAAAAAAAACCTGTTTTTGATTTAAATTTTTTAGGACTTTTTCTCGCCAGAAAATATTATAAGAGTCGAGGGAAAATTCATAATTCTTTACACCAAAGAAGCCCCTACATCCAATATTATCCCCAAGATCATTGGCTAACAAACTGATTGTGCAAAACCCCCACAATAACGTGTTACAGGTGGGGGAGTTGACACACTTTGTCATATACGAAATCCTTGGGTACCCCAGGTCGACAAAATGTGAAAAAAAAAAAATAAAGGACTGTTACTTTTTCGTCACTATGTATCAGTATGTCAGTATCCAGGCCACCTCCATACCCTCTGAAAAAGGTTTGTCATATCACTCCATTTGAGGTGACAGGTGTAGATTATACTGGACCAATAATTTTAACCAAAACAGTTGACAAAGTTCACATCAAGGTGTACATCTGTTTGTTCACTTGTGCTACGACTAGAGCAGTACATCTAGAAGTAGCCACTGACATGTCTGCTGAAACCTTTATCAAATTATTCAGAAGGTTTGCAGCCAGAAGGACATGTCCCAGACTGATGATTTCAGATAATGCAACGAACTTTGTTGCTGGTGCTGCTTATAAAACTGCAGACCAAACCAAGTTGGGGGTGGTATTGCAATCTATTACTCTAACCAATTATCTTGTATTAACACCACTTGCTTTAGTGATGAATATGGGGAATACATTTTTGCTAATTTCACTGTAAAAAGCCTTAAGACGCCTATAACAATCGGTGCCATTTACCGGATACCTCACACAAACATCCCAAATTTCAGTGAGAAATTAAAGTCACTAATAACAAACAGACAAATGAATAAGCACCACCTTCTCTTAGCTGGAGACTTCAACATCTACCTTGGCATATTAGATGATCAGCCTGTAACTGATTTCATCAACAATATGAACAACACACTTCTCATACCAACAATAACTAAACCAACCAGGCTCACTGAGACAAGTGCAACCATAATAGAACCACATATGGACCAATATACTAGCCCCCCTTAAATCAGGGATAATCACAGATAGCACTACAGACCACTACCCTACTTTCCTCCTGACAAACATTAGTAAACCACCACTTGAATACAACAAAGTCTCATTTAGACTCCACGACGAGGCCTCAATAAGGAAGTTCACAGCTGACCTAGAGATTGTTGACTGGCCTACAGAATTCTCCAAGGCCAATGGTATTGATGACTGGACAGACATTTTTCTTAACAAATTACTTAGACTATACAACAAACATTGTCCTATAAAAACGAAACAGATCACATACAAACGGCTTGGTTGCCCATGGCTAACCAGCACCATTCTGAAATCCATTGACAAGAAACACCAATATGAAAAGCAATATAGACAGGGCTTAATACACAATGATATTCTTAAACACTATTCATCAGTTCTCACCAAAGTAATAAAGAAAACCAAACAACTATACTACTCCAGTAGATTTACAGACACTAGAGGAGATATAAAAAAGACCTGGAAAACACTCTCTCAGATTCTAGGGACCCACAAAAAAAACAAAGAATATTGTCCTAACTAAACCTAATGAAACACCACTACATCCCACTGACACAGCTAACAAGATAAACGACTTCTTCTCAACCATAGGATCTAATCTTGCCAATAAAATCCCACATACCAATGCCCATGCCGGGGACTACCTAGATGGGAATTTCCCAAATTCCTTCTATCTTGCACCAACTGAACCCTCGGAAGTCACCGAGATTATAAAGTCACTTAAAAACAACTCAGGGAATCTGTCTAATGTCCCACCATTACTGTACAAGCGAGCGGCCCATATCCTTTCGCATGCTATTTCATTACTTTTTAACAAATCACTAGAAACTAGCACCTTCCCGAAACTACTCAAGATGGCAAGGGTTACACCAATACATAAAGGTGGTGACCCTACAGACTTAAACAACTATAGGCCAATATCAAACTTACCATTGCTATCCAAAATCTTTGAGAAACTCGTGCACAGGAGTCTATATTCATTTATAACAGTACAAAACATACTCAACCCCTGCCAATTTGGATTCAGGTAAAATAAAAGCACTAATGATGCAATCATAAAAATGCTAGATCTGCTTTACACAGCATTGGAAAATAAGGAATATCCACTAGGAATTTTTATTGACCTAAGAAAAGCTTTTGACACAGTAGACCACGACATCCTACTCCACAAACTTGATCATTATGGGATAAGAGGCCATGCGCTTGCTTATTTCAAATCTTACCTTACTAATAGGTATCAGTATGTCACCATTAAAGACACAGCATCAACAACACGGCCACTTGATACTGGAGTTCCGCAGGGAAGTGTCCTTGGTCCCCTGCTCTTCCTCATATACATCAATGATCTTCCAAACGTATCCCAACACCTGAAACCCATTCTCTTTGCTGACAACACGACTTATGTCATCTCTCACCCTAATCTTGCCACCCTCAACACCATTGTTAACGAGGAGCTGATCAAAATATCGACTTGGATGACAGCCAATAAACTTACGCTTAACACTGACAAAACCTACTATATTATGTTTTGTAGCAGAGCAGGAGATGCACAAATTAACATAATGATCGACAACACTCTAATTACCAGACATAATGAGGGCAAATTCCTAGGCCTATACCTTGACAACAACCTGAATTTCAGCACCCATATCCAACACATAACCAAAAAAGTATCCAAAACGGTTGGGATCCTCTCCAAGATACGAATACTACGTGCCGCAAAATGCCCTTCTCACACATAACCACTCACTTATTTTATCCATACCTCACCTATGCTATTTGTGCTTGGGATCAACTGCAGCAACACACCTAAAGCCAATAATAACCCAACAAAAAGCTGCAGTAAGAATAATCACTAAATCCCATACCTGCAACACCCCCCCCACTCTTCATAGATCTAAACTTACTCCCTGTTCAGTACATCCACACTTACTACTGTGGCAATCTACATCTACAGGACCTTAAACTCCAATATCAATCTTGACCTGAAACGCTTTCTTGATAGTTGTGACAGAAACCACAGGCATAACACCAGACACAAACATCTCTACGACATTCCCCGTGTCCGACTAAACCTTTACAAAAATTCAATGTATGTCAAAGGCCCTAAAATCTGGAACACCCTACCTGAGAACTCTAGAACTGCAGACACATTCATCACCTTCAAACTACCATTAGAAAACATCTTATCTCCCTGATACACCCCATCAACTAACTACACGAATACCACCTGGTGGTTCACACTTACACTCGCTCACCCATTTGACCATAAACAGAAATATTAATCTCAATCTTAAAATAATGAATCCTATGATACTCCAATACTGAAACTATGTACTGTGCCAAAACAAAAGCATTCACATTGCTAAACTCACAAACTAGTATTTAGTCACTTAGCCATAATACCAACTACCTCATAATTTGTAATATTTTAAAATAAAGAATTAAACTAAGTCTGCCCGAAATGCCTAGCCATGCTAGGCGTTCTAGTGGTACACTCTGTAATCATTATTTAATTACATGTAAACCACACAACAACCAAATTCTGTAAATTCAACATTGTAATCTTTATAGAGAATAAACTTTGAATTTGAATAAGCAAGATCTTTGATCAACCAGAAGTACAACTGATGCTGAATCAACACAGTTGTCGTTGGAGATACATTCCTCCTAAATCTCCATCGCACGGCCGATTTTATGAAAGAATGATCGGCATTGTAAAACGTTGTTTAAGGAAGACTCTTCATCATCAAAGAATCGACTTAGAAGAATTCCATACAGTTGAGACTGAAATAGAAAATAGAGTCAACAATAGACCTCTAACTTATGTTACCGATGATCTGGACAATTTAGAAGTGTTAAGTCCATCTCATTTACTCCATGGCAGAAGGCTCGAACCTGTTCCTCCCATGAATGATAAAGAAATCATAGAGGATCCTACTTATTTCGAACCTGAGCAACTCAGACATAAATTCAAACACCTTAATAAAGTGATTGAATGTTGGGAGAAAATTTGGCGAGAAGACTATCTCACCTCATTGAGAGAACACTTCTATGGAGCTGGTGTTCCTGAAAATCATAAGTCCTTAAGACCTGGTGATATAGTGATTATTGACAATGATGGTCCGAGGTCCCAATGGCCACTTGGAAAAATTGTGGCCATATATCCTGATGCAAATGGAATCATCAGGACAGTTGATGTTTTAAGCAAAGGTGTAGTGAATAAGCAGACAATAAATAAACTAGTGCCGTTAGAATTACACAGTGTTGAAAATAAAATTGGTGATTCTCCAGAAACCACACAGACTAAAGCTGTTCAAAAAAAACAAACAGCAGTGGTGGCGAGTGAGAAAATCAAATTAATGTTAAGTGATGAATAGTTCCCCTGCAGCGAACCTCTGCCGTCCCCCAGTGTGGAGAAATTTTCTCCAGGAGGGGGATAGCCCCCTTCAGCCCCTTTCAGCCCTGAGGGGCCCAGCCCTCTCAGAAGGGGCAAGCATCTTGTTTACTGCTACAGTGAGAAATTGATCCCAGATGCAGTACCAGTATGCAACGTGGCTCAACGCTTATTGCGGTCCAGTGTTGCAGTGTAGTTTAATAAAAGACAGTCCATCTCTTACCTTAGCAGGACAATTAAGGAAAATCCTGCTCTCACTTTATTACCATGGTAAAGATAGTGTACATTGTTGTCTATGCTTAAGACAGCAGGATTCAAGCATTCTGCTTTGCTTCATGGAGGAAGTGGCAAGGAAGCAAAAAGTACTAGGTCAGCTTTTCCTTTATGTGCTAGGGGCAGTGATGGTGTAGGGGGCTGTGGCATCTTCAGATTACTTTTGACTCTACTGAGAGTCACATTGATGCCAGGATAACCAACAAAAAAGACTGATCCGTGCATTAGTGTGAACAAAGTGTCTAACAAAACACAATAAACACTTAAGAGAAGTGTGATCAGCTTCTTCAGTGATAAGATTGTGAACAATAAAGATAAATCTTGTGGAACATAGTGTACCAGTGTGCATATTCCTAGACTATGGAAGACGTGGACATCCAAGGACACTTCAGCTTCTATCAAGTCACCGATACCTGTCGAAGGTGTGAAGAACACCATAGCTCACACTACAAGAGCAAGGTAGGTTACGAATCTCTTGAAGTACGGGGGACTGTGCAGTTCTTGAGTCGCAAGGAGTTTGTAATCAACCTATAGTTGGCAGTGAGGTACGGACTTTTGAGTCCACACAATAAGTTTGTCAGCCATCAGTGAATGAAATATGCTGACATAACACCCACTAGGGGTAATTTATTGTTTACATAATGTGATCTATTACAGCCCGTTGAGAGATGATCATGACAACTCTGGAAAATTTTCTAGGGTGCTTATCTGTATGTACCTCAACATTATATACATACAATAATCTCATTGGAGACTAAACCCTATTGTTTTGTAGC
>NW_026473912.1:0-31344 GCF_026875155.1 Cherax quadricarinatus
TTTGGGGTTTTCCAAAGGGAAAGAAGGAATCAAAGGATGAGGATTCAGGCGGGACACAAAAGAGACTTGGACAGGTTGAAGCCTGTCGAGAAGGCATGAGAAACCCTGAAGAAAAGTCATGAAGATTGGGGGGCAAAGAAGACGCGACCACAATATAGTTTAGATGGCCAAAGGGGACTGCAAACCTCACTCAGGAAAAAGACCTGGGGTAGCAAAAAAATAAACACCGGCTATCTCCGCCCCGCACAAAATCAGATAACTGCTGCAGCCAACCCCCCCAAACCACACCCAACCTCAAAACCGCAAACCCTTACCATTTACCACCCAACTGGGTATAAACCTTGGAATAACCACAAGTCAAGAAAAAGGAAGCAAATTCACAACTATCAATTTTTAGAAAATTTTGGCCCGGGCCTGACACCTAACCGGGAGGTGGGGAAATGATATAATATAAATAGGCGGAATGAAAGGTGCCCAAAGACCGGGAATTTTCCAAAGAACATAAAAGGAGGAACAAGGGAAGTTGAAGCTACTGTTGAAGGAGGTTTAAAATTTTTCATCATGAGACGTAAGCATGGAATTCAGAAATTGGTTTTGGGGGGGACATACCAATGTTTTGAAGAGTTAGTGTTGCTTCATGTGCGGGAAAGGAAGGACTTCTGGGAAATCGGGGAGGCGGGGGAGAGAGTGTGCTCGCCCCTTAAACAAAATGGGGGAGTAAAAATTTAGGTAGTCGCACACCACCACCCCATAAATAACTACACCCATTAAAACAACCCAACCAACAAACCAAAAATAAACACCCTTTCCAAACCCACACACACACATACACACACACACATACACACACACACACAGACACACACACACACACACACACATACACACACACACACACACACACACCACACCCCACACACACACACACACACACACACACACACACATAGACAAGGTGGACAAGGACAGGATGTTCCAGGTATGGGACACAGAAAAAAGAGGCCACAATTGGAAGTTGAAGACACAAAAGATTCAGAGAGATAGTAGAAGTATTTCTTCAGTCATAGAGTTGTAAGGCAGTGGAATAGCCTAAAAAATGCCCTAGTGGAGGCAGGAACCAAACAGTTTTAAGACGAGGTTTGTAAAGTCATGGAGCGGGGAGAGAGAGGGCCTAGTAGCAACCGGTGAAGAGGGGGGCCAGGAGCTAGGACTCGACCCTGCAGCCACAAATAGGTGAGTACAAATAGGTGACTACACATACACACACACACACACACAAGTACACACACACATACACACACAACACACACATACACACACACACTCAAACCCCACACACACACCAACACACACACACACACACACACAAAACACACACACAACACACACACACACCCCACAGCTTTATATATATATATATATATATATTATATATATGTGTGTGTGTGTGGTGTGTGTGTGTGTGTGTGTGTGTGTTGTGTGTGTGTGTGTTGTTTTGGTGTTTGTGTGTGTGTGTGTGTGTGTATGTGTGTGTGTCTTGTGTGTGTACTCACCTAGTTGAGGTTGCAGGGTCAACTCCAAGCTCCGGTGAGTGTGTGTGTATGCATGTTTCTGAGCGATGTGAGTGTGTGTACTCACCTAGTTTCACCTAATTTGGTTGCAGGGGTCGAGACTCAGCTCCTGGCCCCGCCTCTTCACTGAGCGCTACTAGATCCTCTCTCTCCCCCATCCATGAGCTTTATCATACCTCATCTTAAAGCTATATATGGTTCCTGCCTCCACTTTCCTCCCTTGCTAGACTATTCCACTTCCTGACAACTCTATGACTGAAGAAATACTTCCTAACATCCCTTTGACTCAAACTGGGTCTATTCCAAGCAGTATTTTGTATGTCGTTATCATGTCTCTTCTAACCTTCCTGTCCTCCCGTGTCGTCAGGCCGATTTCCCTTAACCTTTCTTCGTAGGATATTCCCCTTAGCTCTGGAACTGACCTTGCCGCAAACCTTTGCACTTTCTCCAATTCTTTACGTGCTTAATCAAAGGGGGGTTCCAGATGGTGCTTCATTACCCCAGTATGGGCCTGAGTACACGGTGTACAGTGTCTTGAGCGATTCCTTACTAAGGTATCGGAATGCTATTCTCAGGTTTGCCAGGCCCCCCATATGCTGTCAGCTTATGTGGGGTTTATGGTGCTTCCGCAGACGTGTTGGTGTTATCTCATCCCAAGATTTTTCTCCTTGAGTGAGGTTTGCAGTCTTTGGCCACCTAGCCTGTACTCTGTCTGCGGTATTCTTTGCCCTTCTCCGACCTTCATGACTTTGCATTTGGCGGGGTTAAATTCTAGAAGATATGTTGCTGGACTAGGGTCCAGTCTGGTCCAGGTCTCTTAGATGTCCTCCTGATCCTCATCTGATTTAATTCTCCTCATTAACTTCACATCATCTGCGAACAGGAACACTTCTGAGTCTATCCCTTCCGTCATGTCATTCACATATACCAAAAATATCACTGGTCCTAGGACCGACCCCTGTACTCACCTAGTTGTATTCACCTAGTTGAGGTTGCAGGGGTCGAGTTATAGCTCCTGGCCCCTCCTCTTTACTGGGCTCTACTAAAGGTCACTCTCCTTGAACTTGAGCTTTATTTACCTCTGCTTAAAGCCATGTATGGATCCTGCCTCCACTACATCGCTTCCCAAACTTTTCCACTTACTGACTACTCTGTGGCAGAAGAAATACTTCCTAACATCCCTGTGATTCATCTGTGTCTTCAACTTCCAACTGCGTCCCCTTGTTTCTGTGTCCCATCTCTGGAACATCCTGTCTTTGTCCACCTTGTCAATTCCTCTCAGTATTTTATATGTCGTTATCATGTCCCCTCTATCTCTCCTGTCCTCCAGTGTCGTCAGGTCGATTTCCCTTAACCTCTCCTCATAGGACTTACCCCTTAGCTCTGGGACTAGTCTTGTTGCAAACCTTTGCACTTTCTCTAGTTTCTTTACGTGCTTGGCTAGGTGTGGGTTCTAAACTGGTGCCGCATACTCCAATATGGGCCTAACGTACACGGTGTACAGGGTCCTGAACGATTCCTTATTAAGACGTTGAAATGCTGTTCTGAGGTTTGCTAGGTGCCCATATGCTGCAGCAGTTATTTGGTTGCTGTGCGCTTCAGGAGATGTGCCTGGTGTTATAATCACCCCAAGATATTTTTCCTTTAGTGAGGTTTGTAGTCTCTGGCCTCCTAGACTGTATTCCGTCTGCGGTCTTCTTTGCCCTTCCCCAATCTTCATGACTTTGCACTTGGTGGGGTTGAACTCCAAGAGCCAATTGCTGGACCAGGTCTGCAGCCTGTCCAGATCCCTTTGTAGTTCTGCCTGGTCTTCGACCGAATGAATTTCTCTCATCAAGTTCACGTCATCTGCAAACAGGGACACTTGGGAGTCTATTCCTTCCGTCATGTCGTTCACAAATACCAGAAACAGCACCGGTCCTAGGACTGACCCCTGTGGGACCCCGCTGGTCACAGGTGCCCACTCTGACACCTCGCCACGTAGTGTGTGTGTGTGTGTGTGTGTGTTTGTATCTTGTAATACACAAATTAACAGTGTCCCGATGTGTTGAGCTGTTATGGAAGTGCTGGGATGTGCTAGGAAGTACTCGGAAGCGCTGGGATATACTAGAACTGATAGGTGTGCAGGGATGCGCTTGCATGTACTGTGATTGCCGGGAGTGCTAGGAGTGCGGAGTGCTGGGAGTGCCGAGTGCATGTACTATGAGTGCCAGGAGTGCTGGGAGTGCCGGGAGTGCCAGGAGTGCCGGGTTGTACTGTATCTGGATAATATACAGGAAGACCTTGCAAGTAATGAAGTGCATATGTTGTTGCACGCTGCCGGCACCAACAACTTCCAGAAACTAATGTCTGTCGAGTCAATACATACATGCTAGGAGGCAGCTGTGTTGCAAGCTGGGTTCATGTCATGAGCAGCTTAAATTGTTGTAAGCTGGGCTCATGTCACGAGCAACATATAGTGCTGTAAGCTGGACTCATGTCATGTGCAACATGTAGTGTTGTAAGCTGGACTCATGTCATGTGCAACATGTAGTGTTGTAAGCTGGACTCATGTCATGTGCAACATGTAGTGTTGTAAGCTGGACTCATGTCATGTGCAACATGTAGTGTTGTAAGCTGGACTCATGTCATGTGCAACATGTAGTGTTGTAAGCTGGACTCATGTCATGTGCAACTTGTAGTGTTGTAAGCTGGACTCATGTCATGTGCAACATGTAGTGTTGTAAGCTGGACTCATGTCATGTGCAACATGTAGTGTTGTAAGCTGGACTCATGTCATGTGCAACATGTAGTGTTGTAAGCAGGGCTCATGTCATGTGCAACATGTAGTGTTGTAAGCTGGACTCATGTCATGTGCAACATGTAGTGTTGTAAGCAGGGCTCATGTCATGTGCAACATGTACTCCCATGTGTAACCCACATTATTCTGGACGAAGTTTCGGCCTTGGGTCATCACTAAATCACAATATTAAGATTCGTGAAGAGCTTTGCATTGTTTCGCCCTGAGTAGAGAAACATTGTTACCAGGGAGTGCAGTGTACGTTTTCCAATCACTGTCCACACCAGCTGCAACTTTCTTCAAGTATTAAACCTAGTATTACACACCTGTTCAGCCAAACCAACTTAAACACCTGAATAACAAACAGTTACAACCGTTTTTTATCTTGGTTGCTGACAACCATGATAAAACTAGGGTTGTCTCAACTAGTTAAAAATGATACAAAATAACTAATTTTAATTTTTTTGAGTATATATATATATATATGCAAACAATCGCAGACAGGTGATCCTAACTATGCAAGACAAGCTATGGGGGGTGGAAATCTTTAGCTCAAGTACTTTCTCACTTCTCAGTGCATCATCAGGAGCTATGCAGTGTTTCAAGGCAGCAACTGAAGGGGTGAGGGGAAGTTTTCTCAGAGCAGCGCAGTGCTGGTCTGTTACCTCCCGGAGTCTCTCTCAGAATGTGGGTCAACGGTTGGTGCCAACCCCGCACCACCACCATCCCCTTCCCCCCATATGGGGTAGGACAGCTTTGAGATTTTGAGATGTCAAGTATTATGAAATTAGAAGATATAATAACCAGCCCCAAGCCTTTTCCAGCTGTTTAGAACAGGTCATTTGACTTGAAAAAATACGCTTCTCAGTGGATACTATGTAGATTACGTGATAAGATAGGTAGTGGTGTTAAAGGATATTAAAAGCAGAAATTTGGTTCATAGAAATATTATCGAAATGGTATAGAAGATTCCCAAGTAAGGCATATTAATCGATACTGAGATGAATGGTAGACAATATTTAGGCAAAAATAAAGACATACTTCCGAGTACCTGTGGGAACATTCAAGTACCCCAGACCAGGACATTTAAATGGACAAAGAGCATATTCATTTCCTTTTTTATATAAATTAAAAAGGTTACGCAGAATAATAGCTATCCATATATGCAGCATCCACTGAGAAGCATATTTTCTCAAGTCAGACGACCTGTTTTAAGTGGATAGAAAATGCTCGGGGCTGGGTATTATATCTTCCAATTTCATGATACTTGACATCTCAGAACTCTCCTACCCCATATGGGAGGAGGGGGATGGTGGGGTGTGGGGTTATCACCAACATTGGCTCACATTCTGAGAGAGGCAGAAGGTGACAGATCCGCACTGCGCTACTCTGAGAAAACTTACCCTCACTCCTTCAGTTGCTGCCTTGCAACATTGCATAGCTCCTGATGACGCACTGAGAAGTGTGAAAGTGCTTGAGCTAAAGATTTCTACTCGCCTGGCTTGTCTTGCGTATATAATATATATATATATAATATATATATATATATATATATATATATATATATATATATATATATATATATATATATATATATATATATTGCTGTTGAAGTGTGAGCAGGGTAATATTTATGAAGGGATTCAGGAAAACCGGCAGACCGGACTTGAGTCCTGGAGATGGGAAGTACAGTGTCTGCACTCTGAAGGAGGGGTGTTAATGTTGCAGTTTTATAACTGTAGTGTATACATACCTCTGGCAAGACAGTGATGGAGTGAATGATGGTTATTTTTTTTTCTCTTTTGGGCCACCCTACCATGATGGGAAACGGCCGATGTGTTAATAATAAAAAAAATATATTTTTTAATTTTTTATTAACACATCGGCCATCTCCCACCACGGCAGGGTGGCCCGAAAAAGAAAAACTTTCACCATCATTCACTCCATCACTGTCTTGGCAGAGGCGTACTTACACTACAGTTATAAAACTGTAACAGTAGCAGCCGTCATTCAGACTGCAGACACTGTACTTCCCACCTCCAGGACTCAAGTCCGTCCTGCCGGTTTCCCTGAATTCCTTCATAAATGTTACCTTGCTCACACTCCAACAGCATGTCAAGTTCTAAAAGCCATTTACCTCCATTTGCTCCTAACACGCTCATGCATGATTGCTGGAAGCCCAAGCCCATCTCACACAAAACCTCCTTTACCCCCTCCCTCCAAACTTTCCTAGATGAACAAGGAGATTTTAGGAAGGGTAGGGGGTGTGTAGACCAAGTGTTTAAAATTGAAACTTTAATTATAAAAATGGTATACAATCGACAGGTTGGTAAAAATAAGACACATGGCAACAGCCCTTTTCCCCAGGCTGAGGGATAAAAAACCTCAAATTTTCGACTTAAAGGGTGAGGGACTGTTTACATCGTTTCACATTCTACTGCTCCTCCCAAAACTTTCTGTACTTACTGAAAAAAGGGTTTTTACTGTGTAGGGCGAAACGTTTGGGAATAAAATTCCCTTTAAATGTTCCCTATTTTGTTTTAAATTACGAACCTGTCGGTTTTGTTACCTTTTTGAAAAATTACTCTGTCAGACACTGAAACACAATGGCATCTTGGTAAAAAAGGGGAAAACACATTGGAAAAACCTTTTTTCAGTGAGAATTGTTTGATCTGAGGGGGGGAAATAAATGGTATAAAAAAACCGACACAATGGAAATATAAAACATATGCGTATAATGTGATCCTTTATTGACAACTTTTTCCCCCAAAACACAGGGGTTTTTTTCCAAGTAACAAACAAACTCCCGGGGGGGTTTGGAAGGTACGGGGAGTATTTATGGGTCAGGTTCAGAATGCGGAGGTTAGGTGGAGAATGCTGATTTTGATGATTTACCGGGTGGGGTTATAGATTTCTAAAATCTTGGGTAGTTTGGGAAGGGGAGATTGGAAAAGTTTGTGAGCAAAATTTTCTGCAGTGTTCTTTTTTTTTGTGCTCTTATGTGGGATAGCAAAGGGAAGAAGTTTCTTGGCAAGTGGTTCAGTTTGTTATAGAAGCAACTTTTTCGGGTTTTGAAGTTGCCGGATTTAGAAAAAAGTGATGATTCCAGGATTCTTCGGTATTGAGTGTTGTTTTCTGTGGCGATAAGTCTTGATTTTCTGTAGTTTATCAAGTGGTTTTTGTGAATTACGGGGGTTGAACCCAGGCTTTCCCTTGTATCGCCCAGCCCTGCTTGCTTTATTGGGGGTTCTGAAATACGTTTTTGGAGGCCCCTTTGGGTTTTTTTCCCCCCACGTATTTTTTGTTGCATTTAAATTACAAGGGATTATGTAAAACCCCTTTGCAGGGGGTGGAAGCTTGCCCCTGTCTTTTCAGGGTTTAATGTCCTTGATGGGTCGGGTTGTGGAGGTAGATCCCTTGGGGAAATGGGGTTTATTGGAAAAGATTTTGGGAAAACGTGTTTGGGGCAATGGATTTTGGGGGGGGAGGAAAAGTTTCCCCTTCTCGGCATTTGTCTTCTCTGGGTGTTTTTGAAGATGTTTAACCCCCGCCGTCTGCAGTCTTGTGAAGTGACGGGGGATAGTGGATTTAAAAAAATACTTGTTCAATTATAGGCATTTTTCCCTCAAAAAACTCATTGTGCAGATTCTGATTTGCGCGCGGGAAAGAAGCCTATAATTACACCCCCCCCTTTTTATTTTTGGTGTCGTGGTGAGGGGGTAAAGGGGAAAGAAGATTTTTTTTGGTTTTGGGGGGTTTTTAGAAAGATTTTTTAAAAAGAGTTCGGGTTTCAGCTTTGCAGAGAAAAAACCCAAAAGGAAAGGAAGAGTTTTTGTCGACTTCTTCTTAAAGGTGCCCACGAACTTCTTTTAAAAAAGTCTATCAAAAAACCCCCAACCCAAAAAACGATTTTCTCCTCTGTTGTCCTTTATTTTTACTTTTCCCTTTAAAATTGAAAGGGAAATTTGGGGGAAACAAAAAAATTTTTCGGGCAATACGATTTTTTAACCCTCGGTCATCCTGAATGGTTTTTGTTGTAGGACTGATTTAGCCCATTTAACCCTTTAGTATAAAAAACATTTACAGTAATGAGGGTATTTTTAAAAAATCCCAACAGCAAAATATATTTTAAAATTTACATACAGGGGAAACGCTCCCCAGAATCCCATCCCACCGGGAAAAATTGTGCACCAGAAGACCCCCGGAAAACTTTACACCCAATGGGGGTTTCCCTGGAGGTTACCTGGGGGGTTTATTCCGGAGATCAACCCCCCGCTCCCCTTTTCCACCACCGGCCCCCGGGGGTTTCAGGGGCCTGTTCAACCGGTTTTTTCGGGGGCACCCACGTAGCCCCAACGTTCAAAACCACAGCCCCGGCTGATACGGCCCCGGATTTTTTAGGTATCTTTTCCAGCTCCCTCTTAAAGGCAGCCAGGGGCCTTTGGAAATTTTCCCTTTAGTTTGGTGGGAGGCTGTTGAACAGTTTTGGGGCCCCCGGACATTTCCCGGTTTGTTTTCTCTTGTGAAACCAATGGCGCCCCTATTTTTAAAAGGGGGAGGGTATTTTGCATCCCCCTTCCCCAAAAATCTTTTATTTTTCGAAGGGAGAAATTTCTGTGTGCAAAATTCGGGCCCAATTCTTCTGGGAAATTTGGGAGAAATCATACCCCAAAAAACAAAAATTGGGAAAAACACAAAAAAAAACATACACCAAAAAAACACCCAAAAAAACCATACCCCAAAAAAAACCCCCAACAGAAAACATACCCCGGGAAAACACACCAGAAAACTTTACACCAGAAAAAAAAGGAAATATTCAGGGGAAAAACCTACCCCCGAAAAAAAATTACCCCAAAAATTACACCGGGAAAACATTCACAAAAAAATTTACCCCAGTTAAAAAAATAAGAAACATACACCAAAAAACATACCCCAAAAAGGGCATACCCCAAAAAAAAAAACTAAAATGCAATAAAAACTTTTTTTAGTGATACCCCAAACCCAAAAGAAAAAAAATCGCTTTGGGCAAACATTTAAAAAATACAGACCCACCCTTGATGTTCGGGTGTTTTATAAAATTTCCCATACAAAGATGAAAACAACCCATTCATAAACAAATAAACAATTATTTTAAAGATGAAATAATACACGGGGGAATTGAAAAAACCCAAGACAAAGTCTGAAAAACAATCTTTGTGAGTATTTGTTTTTTTTTCCCTTCGTTTGTGACACCGATGTTTAAAACATTTGACTTTGAGAAAATTTTTCCCAATAGATTTTTAAATGATCATCTTATCATTTTACCAAAAAAAATTTTTGGGAAAAATGGAAAATAAGAGCTTTAAGAAAAAGATCAACTTGAAATACAGAAACAAAAACACGGGATAAACAAGAAAATACATTTGGGGACGGGGCAGCAAAAAAAAGTTGAAAGAATGTAGGTGTTGGCGGGGGAAAAAATATATAACTATGTCACTTTACCTTTGTTTGTTTGCCCCAAAATTAAAAAAGGGTTTGGGATAAAGAAAAAAAAACGAGGGGTACGCTAGATAATGGCGGATATTAGAAAATTTATAAAAATTAAGGAGACAGTTTTTTTGACAGGGTTTACTTTAAAATATGTAGATGTTACTGATTTAAGTGAATTTTTAAACTTTAAAGGGAAGGGAAATGATAAAGTTATTTTATAGAGCAGGGGGAAAGAAACCGTTATACTGAAATTGAAGACTTTTGGTGTTTGGGCACCCAGACTGTCAACATCCCCGTTTTTTGAGAAACATGATCTGTTTGTTGATTTAACATGATCTATTTTTTGTTGAGTAAAAGAACTGTTTGTTGAAAAAAAATAAATTTTGTTTTTTTGAGTAAATGATCTATTTTGGTTAAACAAACATGATCTTTTTTTGGGTTGAGTAATTTTGAACTGGGTTTTTTGGGTAACATAAATTAGTTTGTTGATTTAACTTGTTTAGTTTTTTGGGAACAAAAATGATCTAGTTTTTTGGGAAACATAAACTAGTTTTTTGATTTAACATGAATCTAGTTTTTTTGAGTAACTGATTAGTTTGTTGAGTAATATGAACTATTTTTGTTGGAAACCCATGATTAGTTTTTTGAGAAAACATGATCTAGTTTGTTGAGTAAAAAATGAATAGTTTTTTTGGTAACTTTGACTATTTATTTGGTTTAACAGATCTAGTTTGTTGGGGGAAATTTTATAAAACTGTTTGTTGGTAAATGATTGTTTGTTGAGAAAACCATGATTAGTTTGTTGAGTAACATGTTTATTTTTGTTGAGTCCCACGATTAGTTTGTTGAGTAACATGATCTAGTTTTTGAGTAATTATGATTAGTTTTTTTGAGTAACTGATCTAGTTTGTTGGGGAACATGATTGTATGTTGAGAACATGATTTTGTTTGGCTCGCCGAGTGGTGGGGAAAAACCCCTTTTAAACATAAAAGGTTCGATTTTAAACCCATTTAAAATCTCGGGCAAAGTTTTTTTCCTACTTTGCTTTTAAAAAAAAAGTGGTTTTTTTTCTTTGAAAAATTTTCACGATAATATATTTTTATTTTTATAAATATATATTTTATATATTTTTTATATTATATATATATATATATATATAATATAAAAAAAAAAAGTAGTCAAAATTTCTACGGGGGGTTCCTCCGGAAAAGGCCTTTTTTCAGGGGGGTCTCCCCCGGAAAAGGCCCTTTTTACAGGGAGGTTTTTCCTCCCTTTAGGGCCTTCTCTGGGAGGTCTCTTCCGGTTTGGGTTTCCCCACTGAGCGGGGTTTAAAACCGGGCCCTAGGACCAGGAGTGGAGGGTCCCCTTTTTCACCCCTAGGTTTTTATTTCCGGGTTTTGGGCCATGACCTCGCCCTCGGGGACTACCTCCCCCTTTCCCCCCCAAACCAAATTACCCCCACCCCCACGACCCCCCCCTTGCGCCCCCGCCGTCGCGCCGCGCCCCCGGCCCCCGGCCCCGCGCGCCCCCCCGGGGCGCCCGCCCGCCGCCCCCCCGGGCCCCGCGCGCCCCCCCCGGGCACCTTTTGCTGCGCCTTCTGCAGCGTCGCCCGGGATCCCCCCCGGCCTCGAATTTTTTTTTTTTTATGATCTCCTCGGTTTAAATTTTTTTGGATTCCCCCCTATGGGGTTTTCGAATTCTCCATTCCTTGGTTAAAGGGTTTTTTGGATTTCTCCTCCCCCTCGGATCAAGTTTTTTGGATTCCTCCTTATGGGGTTTTCGAAATTCCCCAATTCCTCGGATAAATTTTTTTTTTTGGAAAATTTCCAAGACTCCATCTCCTCAAAAAAAAATTTTTTTTGGATTCCCCTAGGGGGGGGTTTCGAAAGTCTCCATCCCTTGGTTAAAAGGGTTTTAAATTTTTCCCTTTTCCCTTGGATAAAAATTTTTGAGGTTCCCCCTCTCACTTTCACCCCCACCCCAAAATTTCTCGTTATTCCCAAGTTTTTGGATTACCCTATGGGGGTTTCGAAAGTCCCCCATCTCCTGGATCAAGTTTTTCGAAATTTTCCCCAAAATTCCTGGGATCAAGTTTTTGGGTACCCCCCTTTTTAAACCCCCCACCCCCAAATTTTCTCGTTAATAAAAAGTTTTGGATACCCCCCCCATGGGGTTCTCAATACAAAGTCTCCACTTCCTCGGATCCCCCCTCCATTTTCCCCCCCCCAAACCCCCAAAAAAAAATTTCCCGAAAAATCCATGACTCCACCCCTGGGGATCAATTTTTTTTGGACCCCCCTATGGGGTTTTCGAAATTCTCCTTTCCCCTTTGGGGATCAAGTTTTTCTCGAAATCAAAGTCTCCTTTCCCCTTTGGGAAATAAAATTTTTTTTTGGGATTCCCCCTCTCACTTTCACCCCCCCCCCAAAATTTCCGATAATCCCAAAAGTTTTTGGTTTCCCCCCCTAGGGGGGTTTGGGAAATTCCCCAAATTCCTTGGTTTCAAGGTTTTTTGGTTTCCCCCCCTCTGGGGGAAGCTTTAAAAATAAAAATCCCCCTATGGGGCTGCATCTACGGGGGGGTTTTCTAATGAAGGGTTTTTAAATCGGGGTCAGGGACGTCAGTATTCCACTCATTAAGTTAAATGAACTAAAAAGGACCACCCGCCCCAACGGGTTTAAATCTTGTCTACCCTTTTACCCACCCTCCCAAACCCTCACACCCCCAAACCCAAAACACCTAAAATTTTTTCCACTCAAAACCCCCAAAATTTTTCTCTTTTTTAACCCCTTTTTTAGTTCTTTAAAGTTAATAAGGGGTTTACATTTACATCAGAAAGTCCCCCACACCCATTTTTTTGATAAATTCACTAGCCCACAATTTTAAATTTTACGAATTTTTAAAATACGCATTTTTTACTTTTAAACCCCTTTCCCAAAACACTTTTCTTAAATCATTTAAATTCTCACAAAAATACTTTTTTACTTTTCCCAAAACAACACTGAAATACCCCAAAAAACATCATTCGAACCCCCCCCAAAAAATCACCTTGAATACCCCCCAACCCCTCTTAATTACTCTTGCACATAAATTTAAAACCCCTTAAATAATTTCTCTCATAATCATTTTTTCACCTTAAAAAAAAACCCTTTGAATACTCCCCAAAAAACCCCCTTGAAAAACCTTCAAAACCCCTTTAAATTAACCTAAAACACCTTTGAACCCCTTTCCCAAAAACAAAAAAAAATTTTTAAACCCCAAAACTTAAAACACCTTTGAACACCTTTGAACTTTTCCAAAAAAACACAAAAAACCCATTTAAAAAACACCATTTGAGTACCCCCAAAATACCCCACTGATACTAAAACACCACTAAATTTACACTCAAAACACCCCCAAAATCACCTGAAACATTTCCCAAAAAAACCACAATTTGAGTACCCCCCAATTTTACACCACTGAATACTACAAAAAACCCCCCTTTGGAATTTCAATCAAAAAAACCCCCCTTCAAAAAACCTTCAAACACCCTTAAAACACCTTCAAAACACTCTTGAACACTTTTCAAAAAATTTTGAACATTTCCAATCAACACTGAAACACTTCCAAAAAAAACACAATTTGAGTACCCCCAAATTTACCCCCTTGAATATTTATAAAACCCCGCAAAATTTCAATAAAAACCCCTTAAACACCTTCAAAACCCTTTGAAACACCTTGAACCCCCTTCAAAAAAACAAAATTTGAAAACACTAAAAAACACCTTTGAACCCCTTTTTGAACTTTTCCCAAAAACAACACTGAAACATTCCAAAAAAACCCCCATTTGAGTACTCCAAAAAACACCACTGAATAAAAAAACACCACTGAATACACCCCAAAACACCACCAAAATCACCATAAACTAATTTAAAACCCCCCCACATCCCAAAACCCCCAAAACCCAAAAACCCCCCTTTTTTTTCGTTTTATCTAATTTCATCGAAAGTCACAACACCCACCCCCCCATTTTTTTTTCTTTTTAAAAACCCTTTTAGTTAAAAAAAATTTTAAAGTTAAAAAAGGGGACACACAAACATCAAAAAAAGTCCCAAAAACAACCCACTTATAACATTTTTTTTTCGGTATCTCTTGTTCGACAACAAACCCCCCAAAAAACACCAACTTCCCACAACACCCATAAACCCATTTCCAAAACACTATTTGAGAAAACCCCCAAATTACCCCCACGATTAAAACTAAAAACCCCGCGGGAATTAATTCAAAACACCCTTAAACACCTTCAAACCCCCCTTTAAAACCACCTTAAAAACCATTAAAAACACTTTTAAAAAAACACCTTTGAAACTTTTTCCCAAATTAAAACACGAAACATTTCCAAAAACACCATTTGAGTACTCCCAATTAAAACCACTGATTACTATTTTAAAAACACCGCTAAATTTAAATTTCAAAACACCCTTCAAAAAACTTCAAACCCCCTTGAACACACTCAAAAACCCCCTTTCAAAAACCTTCAAAACCCCCTTTGAACCCCTTTCCCAAGCACCTTTAAAACACATTCAAAACATCTCATAATCATTTGAACAAAATAAAAAAACATTTTTGAAAAACCCCTCAAAACCCCTTCGAACACCTTAAAAACCCCCTTTGAAACCCCCCTTGATCCCCTTCCCAAAAAAAACAACATTTGAACACATTTCAAAACCCCTTTAAACATTTCCAAACAATACTGAAACACTTCCAAAAAACCATTTGAGTACCCCCAAATACCCCACTGAATACTAAAACACCACTGAATACACTAAAAAACACCACCAAAATCCCCAAAAACTAAGATAAAACCCCACATCCCCAACACCCAAAACCCCACAACCCCCAAACAATTTTTTTTCTTTTTATCAAATTTTATCAAAAAGCCCAAAAACACCCACCCCCCCCATTTTTTTCTCGTTTTAACCCTTTTGTTCATTAAAGTTAAAAAGGGGGCCCCCACTACATCAGAAAAGTAAAAAACCCAACCCACTTAAAACGTTTTTTCGGTTTTCTTTTAGTTCGACAAAAAACACCCACATCCCACTTCCCCCAAATCCCCATCCCCCACACCCCAACACAGACCCACCCCACACAACTCCCAAACCTAGCCTAACCAAACCCTAATTTAAAACCTAACCAAACCTAACCAAACCCTAACCAAACCCTAATTACCAAAACCTAGCCAAAACCAAACCCAAACCCTTCCCTAAATTTTTCCTAACCTAACCTAACCTAGCCAAAACCTACCCAAATTTAAAAAAACCAAAACCAAACCCTAACCAAACCCTACCCTAACCAAACCCTTACCTAACCAAACCCTACCCTAACCAAAACCAAACCAAACTTAACCAAACCCAAACCAAACCCCAAACCCTAACCTAGCCAAACCCTAATTTAAACCCAAACCCAAAACCAACCTACCCTAACCAAACCTAACCAAACCCCTATCTTAACCTTCCCTAACCAAAACCAAACCAAACCCTAGCCTAACCTAAAAAAAACCTAACCTAACCTAACCTCCCCCTAACCAAACCCAAAACCAAACCTTCTTAACCTTACCAAACCCTAACCTCCCGAACCTATCCAAAACCCAAACCCAAAAAATATATTGGAAACACTTCCAAAATACATTGGGGGTACTCCAGAATTATTTTAAAAGACTCCATTTTTTGGATATTTCCAAAAATTTGTTTTGAAAACCCTTTTTCGTAAAAACGAAAAATTATTTTTTCTTGTTTTGGGAAAAAAACACTCAATGGTAGAAATATTTACTCGATTTCCGAAAAGAAGCACTGTCCTCGCTCTGAGGACTCATTGTGGGTTTACCCCCAAAACATGGGGTTTAAAGCGGTTTTTACCCCAAGGTAGAACATAACACCTGCCCTCAATAGGACCGACAGGGCGCCAAGTAATGGGGTAACATCCAAAGGAAAAAAATTTATCTCTTTCCAGACCAAACTGCTATCCTAAACCCAAACCTTTAACCCAAAACCCAATTCCTAACCTAACCTAACCCCACCAACCGAAACCCAAACCCAACTCAAACAATCACCTCTATCCTAACCTAAACCCAACCCCAACCCAAAATCCATCAAACACCTCTATCCTAACCTAACCTAACCTTTCCTACCTAAACCCAACTTCCCTCAAACACCTCGAAAACTTTCCTAACTTAACCCAACCTAACCCACCTAACCTACCCAACCAACCTAACTAACCTAACCTATCCTAACCGTCCCAACCCAAATTCCTAACCTTTCTAACCTAACCTAACCTAACCTTAAACCCACTTATCCTATGCTAACCTAACCCCAACTTATCCCAAAACCCAACCCAAATTAAAACCCAACCTAAAAAACTGGGCTAACTTTGAACAAAAAAGAACAACCCCTGATCTTCTTCAAAAATGTTGCCCCATCATTTTTAAAACCCTTTAAAAAAACACCCTTAAACACCTCCCAATAATCCCAAAAAAAAAATATGATTTCTACCAAATCACCACTTTAATACTACCAAACACCGTTTAAAATCCCCAGAAACTAAGTTTTAAAATCACCCTCTAACATCCTTTTTATAGAAAAACCCCTCAAATTTACTATAACCAAGAAAATCCCCCCCCATTTGACGATAAAAAAAAAAAAGCTGAACCATAAACCCAATACGCAAACACTTTTGTACATTTCACCATTACTGAAAAAATATCTTGTTAAAACACATAATATAAGACAATCACCAATACAAAACACCCATGTTCACTTACCCCAAAATCACTAATATCACAGAAAACAATCATTTTTATAAACATTTCACACACAAAAAAAAAAAAAATATTTGCCAAAAATCTAAAAAAACGCACTCACCTACTAAAAACCCCCCCAAAAAAACGGGGGTGTCTCACCCCACAGGGGGCCGGGCAAGCTTTACCTCCAGTGACGTCACACTCCCATTTTTGTTACTTGGGGTTGGTTTAAAATTTACACCCTTTAACCCCCCTTTTTTTTAACCCATTTTAACCCCACATTATCTAAGAAAAACTTTATTTCCCAAAAAGATTACCCCGATTTTTTGAAACCCCAACAACCCAAAATCACAGAAAACACACATTTTTTTTAAATTTTTCACACAAAAATCACGTCACCAATTTCCCCTATCTGTTTACCGTCTTTTATCAACACTAATCACCAAGATCCCAAAAAAAACTAAGATCATGCATCTCCCAAAATACTTGATCACTGAAAAAAACTTATTTTTTTAAAAATTCCCCACAAAAAAAAAGACATTTTCACAAAAATACCCAAACACCCTTTCCCCCAACATCTAAACATAAAAATGGCACTTTTACATATCCATCACAAAAAAAAATTTAAAACCAGGGCACCCACATTTAACATTTCAATTTTCAAATTTTAAGGGCTGAGGGGGTTCACACCCAAAATCTAAGCATTCACTTCCAACCCAAAAACATACACATCACCCCTAAAAAAATTTTTTCCTTATTAAATTTCCCATATCTCCCAGAGTGTTTTAACCCCCACGGATCCACCACGGCCCCTAGGAGCCAGGTGTAGTAGGTGGTGTTTGGGGAAATGGTGAGGGGGTTTTCCCTGGCTCCTACCCTCGTGATGGAAACCCTCGGGGTTTTAAAAAGCTCTTTGGAGAATACGGAAATTTAATAAAGGGAAAAAAAGTTTTAGGGGTGATTTTGTATGTTTAGTTGGAGGTGAATGTCCTTAGAAAATTGGTGTGTTTTTTTGTTATATGTCTTATTAAAATTTTTCAATTTTAATTTTATAATATGTGGGTGTCTGGGGTTTTTTTTTTTTTTGTGTAGTGATTTTGTTATAGTGTCATGTTTTTGTTTTAGATGTTGGTGGAAGTGTTGTTGGTTTTTTGTTTTTAATGTTCCTTTATTTTGTTAAGGGGGAATTTTTAAAAAATAAGTGTTTTCATTGATCCCCTAGTAGTTTTGAGATGCATGATCTTAGTTTTTTGGTGATCTGGTGAAATTTGTGTTGATAGATGACGGTTTAAAAATGATATGGAATTTTTTTTCGTGATTTTGTGTGAATAATTATTTAAAAAAAGTGTGTTTTTTGTGATCTTGGGGGTTGGGGGTCATAAAAAACTGGTAATCGTGTTGGATATAGTGTTCTTAGATAATGTAGGGTTTTTAAAAAGGTTGAAAAAAAGGGGGGTTTGGTGTATGTTTTCCAACCCCAAGTAACACAATGGGAGTGTGACGTCACTGGAGGTGAGCTTTGTCGGTCCCGTGAGGTGAAAACTGTGTGTTGGTGGTTGTGAGGGGTTTAGTGGCTTAGATATTGTCAAAAATGATTTTTTTTTTTTGTGTGTGAAATGTTTAAAAAATGATTGTTTTTTTGTGATATTAGTGATTTTGGGGGGTAAATGAAAAAATGGGTGATTTTAGTTGGTGATTGTCTTATTTATGTTTTGTGTACAAGATATGTTTTCAGGGTTTATGGTGAAACATGTACTAAGTGTTTGCTATTAGGGAGGTTCATTTCTTTTTTTTTTTAGCGTCAAATGGGGGGGGAGTTCTTTTTGGTTTTTTTTTTGGGGATTTGAGGGGAAAATTTTTATAAAAAGGGTGTTAGATGGTGATGTTAAAATTAGTTTTTTGGGATTTTACGGTTTATTGGTTTTATTCAGTGGTGTTTTTTGGGAGTAATCAGTTTGTTTTTTTGGGAGTATTCGGAGGTGTTTGATGGTGTTTTTTTTTAAGGTGTTTAAATGGGTGGGAGAGCATTTTTGAAAAAAGATCAGTGGGTTTTTCAGAGGGTTGGGTTTTTTAAAATTAAATCAGTGTTTAGGTTAGGTTAGGATAGGTTAAGGGTTTTTGGATAAGTTAGGTTTTGGTTAGCATAGGATAAAATTAGGTTAGGTTTGGTTAGGTTTGGTTAGGAGGTTAGGATAAAGGGTTTGGTTGGGACAGGTTAGGATAGGTTGGGTTTGGTTTTGGTTGGGGGTTTGTAGGTTAGGTAAGGTTGGTTAGGTTAAGTTAGGTAGTTTTCGAGGTGTTTGATGGGGTTAGGTTTTGGTTTTGGGGTTTGGTTTTGGTTAAAGGGTTTGGATAAAGGGGGTTTGATGGGGGTTTTGGTTGGGTTTGGGGTTTGGGTTTGGAAAAGAGGTGATTGATGGAGTTAGGTTGGTTTTGGTTAGGTGGGGGTTGGTTAGGTTAGGGAAATTTTTTTAGGGGTTTGGGTTTGGTTAGGTAGGGGGTTTGGGGCTGGAAAAAGATGATTTTCTAACCCTTGGGGTGTTTTCCCCCATTTTCTTTGGGGCCTTGGGCTTTTCCTGAGTTGACGCAGGTGTTATTTTTCCCCTTTGGGGGTGAAAACGCATTACACCATGTGGTTTTGGGGTGACCCACAATGAGTTTCAGAGCGGGACAGTTTTTCTATTCGGAAAAAAAGGGGTAAAAAATTTTACCATTGAGTGTGTTTTACCAAAAAAGAAAAAAAAAAAAGTTCGATTTTACGATAAAGTTTTCAAAATAATTTGGGAAAAAATCCAAAAATGGAGTCGTTCAAAAAAAATTCTGGAAGTACTCTAATTGGGATTTTGGGAAATGTTCCAATATATTTTAGGTTTGGTTAGGAAAAAGGTTTCGGCTAGGTTTTGGTTAGGTAAAGGGTTTAAAATAGGTTAGGTTAGGTTTTGGTTGGGTAGGTTTTGGTTTTGGTTAGGTTAAGTTAGGTTAGGTAGGTTAGGGGTTTGGTTTGGTTAGGTAAGGGTTTAAAATATTTTGGTTAGGGTTTGGTTAGGGTAGGTTTGGGGTTTGGTTAGGGTTTAAAATAGGTTAGGCTAGGTTAGGGTTTGGTTAGGTTGGGTTAGGTTAAGTTGGTTAGGTTAGGTTAGGCTTGGTTAGGTTTTGGGAAGGTTTGGTTAGGGTAGGTTCGGGGGTTTGGTTAGGTTAGGTTTTAATTAGGTTTGGTTAGGCTGGTTAGGTTTTTTGGGTTTGGATTTAATTTTGGTAAGGGGTTTGGTTTTGGTTAGGCTAGGTTAGGATAAAATTAGGGGTTTGGTTAAAGGGTTTGGGTTTGGTTTGGTTTGGTTAAGTTAGGGTTTGGGTTGGGGTAGGTTAGGGTTTTGTGTGTGTGGGTGTCTGTTGTGTTGTGTGGGGGATGGGGGGATGTGGGGGGATGTGGGATGTGGGTGTTGTTGTTTGAACTAGAGTACCGAAAAAAACGTTATAATAGGGTTTTTTTTTGTGACTTTTTTGATGTTTGTTTTTGGCCCCCCTTTTTAACTTTAAAAGAACTAAAAGGGTTTTAAAACGAGAAAAAAAAAAGGGGGGTGTGGGTTGTTTTTGACTTTCTGATGAAATTAGATTTAAAAGAGAAAAAATTGGGGGGTGTTTTGTGGGTTGTGGGTGTTTTTGGGGGTGTGGGTGTTGATCTTAGGTTTTTTTGGTGATTTTTGGGGGTTTTTGAGTGTATTCAGTGGTGTTTTAGTATTCAGTGGTGGATTTTGGGGGGTATCAAAAAGGTGTTTTTTGGGAAATGTTTCAGTATTGTTTGGAAAGTTTTAAAGGTTTTTTTGGGGTGTGTTCAAATGTTGTTTTTTTTTTAAAGGGGATCAAAGGGGGTTTTAAGGGTGTTTTGAAGGTGTTTCGAAGGTGTTTTTTTTGGGTTTTTCAAAAGGGGGTTTTTTGTGTTTTTCAAATGGGTTTATGAGAGTGTTTTGAATGTGTTTTAAAAGGGGCTTTGAAGGTTGGGTTTAAAGGTGTTTTGAAGGGGTTTAAGGGTTTTTGAGTGTGTTCAAGGGTTTTTTGAAGGTGTTGAAGGGTGTTTTTTTATTGAATTTTAGCGGTGTTTTAGTAGTAATCAGTGGTGTAATTGGGGAGTACTTTTAAATTTTGGTTTTTTGGGAAATGTTTCAGTGTTGTTTGGGAAAAAAATTTTAAAAGGGGTTTTTGAAATTTTTCAAGGGGGTGTTTTTAAGGTGTTCAGGGGTGTTTTTAAGGTGTTTTTGGGGGGTTTTATTGAATTCAGCCCGGGGTTTTTTAGTAATCAGTGGTTTTAATTTTGGGGTATCAAATAGGTTTTTGGGAAAGGTTAAAGGGTTTTTTGTGGGATGTGGGGGTTGTGGGTGTTGTTGTGAACTAGGATACCGAAAAAAAAATGTTATAAGTGGGGTTTTTGTTGGGACTTTTTTTGATGTTTGTTTTGTCCCCTTAAATTTTAAATTTAATGAAAATAAAAAAGGGTTTTTAAAAAGGGAAAAAATTGGGGGGGGGGGGGGGTGTTGGGAACTTTTTGATGAAATTAGATAAAAAAGAGGGGGAAAAAAGTGGGTGTTGTGGGTTGGGGGTGTTGGGGGGGTGTGGGTGTTGATCTTAGTTTATGGTTTAAATTTTTGGGGGTGTTTTGGTGTATTCAGGGTTTTTTTAGTATTCAGTGGTGTATTTGGGGGTCTCAAATGGGGGTTTTTGGAAGTTTTTCGTTTGTTTGGGAAATGTTCCCAAAAATTTTTCAAAGGTGTTTTTGAGTGTTGTTCAAAAGTTGTTTTTTTTTAAGGTGTTTCAAAGGTGTTCAAAGGGGTTTTTTAAAGGGGGTTGAAGGGGGTTTTGGGTTGAATTTTAGCGGTTTTGGGTTTTAGTATTTCAGTGGTGTAATTGGGAGTACTCAAATTGTTTTTTTTTTTGGAAGTGTTTCAGTTTGTTTTGGAAAAAGTTCCAAAAGGTGTTTTTTGAAAAGTGTTCAAAGAGTTTTTTTTAAGGTGTTTTAAAAGGGGGTTTGAAGGTGTTGAAGGGGTTGTTTTTGATTGAAATTTGTTGGGGGTTTTAGTAGTATTCAGTGGTTTTAAAGGGGGAGTACTCAAATTTTGTTTTTTGGAAAATTTTTACCCGGTGGGTTTTTGGGGGTGTTTTGAGTGTATTCAGTGGGTTTTAGTAATTTAGTGGTTATTTGGGAGTTTCTCAAATGGTGTTTTTTTAAGTGTTTCAGTGTTGTTTGGAAAAAGTTAAAGGTTTTTCAAAGGTTTTTTTAAGTTTTGTTCAAATGGGTTTTTTTGTTTTGAAGGTGTTCAAAAGGGGTTTTTTTGGGGTTTTTAAAAAAGGTTTTTTTTGAAAAGGGGTTCAAGGGTGTTTATGTGAGTATTCAAAGGTGGGTTTTTTTAAGGTGTACAAATTTTTATGAGAGACTTATGAAAAGGTGTTCAAATGTGTGCAAGGTACTATGAAAGGGGTTCTGGGAGTATTCAAGGTGATTTTGGGGGGTTTTCGAAGGGTGTTTTTGGGGGATTTTCCCGTGTTGTTTTGGAAAAAGTAATAAAGGGTATTTTTGTGGTATTTAAAAGATTTAAGAGAGTGGTTTTTAAGGGTTTTTTCAAAATAAAAGTGCGTAAATTTTAACCCTTTGTAATTGTAAAATTGTGGGCTAGTGAATTTATTTGAAAAATGGGGTGTGGTGACTTTTGATTTTACTGTATCCCCTTTTTAACTTTAATGAACCCAAAAAGGGGTTAAAAACCCAGAAAAATTGGGGGGTTTTGAGTGAAAATTGGAGGTGTTTGGGTTTGGGTGTGAGGGTTTGGGGGGGGGGTTTTTTAAAGGGTAGACAGAAAATTTTAACCTGTGGGGGCGTGGTCCTTTTTGTTCATTTAACTTAATGAGTGGAATACTGGGCGGGCACTGCGCCCAGGAGGTTTAAAACCCTTCATTGACCTGTAGTATGCTTTCCCCATAGGAGGAGTTCATTTGAATGCTCCCCCCCGAGGGGGGGGGTTCCCCAAAAAAACCCTTTATCCAAGGAAATTGGGGGAATTTCGAAACCCCCTTTGGGGGGAAACCCAAAAAATTGGTATTATCGAGAAAAAATTTTGGGGGGTGGGGGTGAAAATGGAGGGGTAATCCAAAAAAAAATTGGGTTTTCCCCCGGAGTTTGGGGGACTTTGAATTTTGAGAAAAAAATTGATAAGGAGGGTGGAGGGAAATTTTGAAAACCCCATAGGGGGATCCAAAAAATTTTATCGAGGGGATGGGGGTCTTTGGGATTTTCGAGAAATTTTTTTTGGGGGTTGGGGGGGGGGGAAAGTGGGAGGGGGATCCCAGGAAGTGGGAACTTTGATATTGAGAAAACCCCCTGGGGGGGAGTTTTCCAAAACTTGTATTATTTGAGAAAATTTGGGGGATGGGGGGTTTAAAGGAGGGGGGCCCAAAAACTTGATCCGAGGGAATTGGAGAATTTCGAAAAAAAAATTGGGTCCGAGGGATGGAGGGCTTTTGAAAAACCCCCCTAGGGTGGAATCCAAAAAAATTGGTAATATCGAGAAATTTTGGGGGGGGGGGTTGGGAAAATGGAGGGGGAAACCCCAAAAATTTGATCCAAGGGAAAGGGAAAAAATTCAAAACCCTTGACCAAGGAGATGGAGACTTTTCGGGAAACCCCCCCTAGGGGGAAACCAAAAAAATTTTATCTGAGGAGGTTTGGGGTCTTGGTAATTTTCCAAAAAAACTTGATCCGAGGAGAGGAGAATTTCGAAAAAACCCCTTTGGGAGGAATCCAAAAAAAATTGATCCGAGGGGATGGAGAAAAAAACCAAAAACCTTGATCCAAGGGTGGGGAATTTCGAAAAACCCCCTTTGGGGGGGAAAATCCAAAAAATTGATCCGAGGAGATCTAAGAAAAAAAAAAATTCGAGGCGCGGGGGCGATCCGGACGACGCTGCAGAAGGCGCAGCAGAAGGTGCGGGCGGGGGGGCGCGGGCGGCGGGGCGGCGGGGCGGGGCGCGGGCGGGCGCGCGGGGGGCGGTGCGCGGGCGCGCGGGGGCGACGGCGGGGTCGCAAGGCGGGGGTCGTGGGGGTGGGGGTATTGGTTGGGGGGTCAAGGGTGAGGTGTCTCGAGGGCGAAGGTCTGGTCAAACCGGAAAGTAACACCTAGGTGTGAAAAGGTGACCCTCCAGCTCCTGGTCCTAGACCGGTTCCCTCGCTCAGTGGAAGGCCCAAACCGGAAGAGACCTCCCGGGGAAAGGGCCCCTATAGCGGAGGAGACCTCCCTGTAGAAGGCCTTTTTCCGGAGGAGCCCCCCCTGTAGAAGGCCTTTTCCGGAGGAGACCCCCCTGTAGAAAATTATGACTACTTATATATATATATATATAAAATATATATATATATATATATATTATATATATATATTTATATATATATATATAGATATATATATTTTATAACAAACCTGCACTAGCCAAGAACTCGAACCTATGCTGTTTTGGGGCCTGCCTCATGGTGGGCGAATACGCATGACGCCCTAATCCACTGGACCATACAATCCTTAAGAGTAGCGCATCCAGCGGCACTGAATGTTGTACCCGTTACCTACAGCCACTCGGCGAGCCAAACTCGTTTTCCCAAGGACACGCTATGGTGTAGATGTCTCTAGGGGTACTTTCATTCTAGTCCCGTTCCAGTTTCCCCGGGTCCGCTAAATGTTTTAAAGGGTGTATGGTCCAGTGGATTAGGGGGTCATGCGTTTTCACCCACCATTGGGCAGGCCAAAGCAGCTTTGGGTTCGAGTCCTTGGCTAGTGCAGTGTTGTTATTGATCAATACCACTCGTTTGTGGTCAATATATATATATATATATATATATTTTATATTTTATATATATATATATATATATATATATATTATATGTCGTGCCGAAATAGGGAGAACTTGCGATCTTGGCTTTAAAAAGCCCAAAGCTCATCTTGCCCTATAGGACAAGTGAAAAAATTTTTGTATGCAATAATTTCTCCAAAATCATTTCTGAACCTAACGAAAAAAAAAATATTTCACTGTGTTTGTTTAGTATTAAATTACTGCAAACAAAACTAAAATATATTTAGTTAGGTTAGGCTAAAATAAATTGTTCTTGTTATAATAAGGTTAGGTAAGTTCTCTAAGATTCTTTTGGTGCAAAATTAAAAATTTTTACATTATCATTAATGAAAAATATATCTTTAAACGTATAAGAGAAAATTTTAGAAAGGACTTAATTTTTAAACGAATTCTTGGGTAATTGACCAGTTTTACATATTCGGCACGACATATATATATATATATATATATATATATTATATATATATATTAAAATATATATATTATATATATATTTTTATATTATATATATTTTATCGTGGGAATTATTCAAACAAGTAAAGGAAGAATATAATCGCAGTATTGTGGTACTGAATCATCGGAAAACCTTCAGAGGTGAACAACAACGACCCAAAAACTCTCGGCTAATGTCGCCCTTTCATGTCGTTGAGATGGATATTATTGGGGTACAAAAAAAATTAAAAGATGTATCTACTACATACACATGGGTCCGAACACCAGGATTACCTTTTTGATGTGATGAGGTGAATTTACGTAGTACGTTTAGGAAGTGTGGTGTATACACGATGTATATTGGAGTATGGCAGTGTCAGCAAGGCAAGGTTATTAGATTGGGACAGGTGTGATTAAAATGGTTTTACGACATTCCAGTACCATTGTACGTTAATATGGAGAAATTTTCGTACGCCAATAGAAGACTTGTCGTGTATGTGTTAGTATCTTGCTAACGAGTGTTCTAAAACGTAATATCCAACAAAAATACGGATATCGATCACGGAGTAATCCGGGGGGATGAGACAATACTAGTGTCTCTGATTAAGGTTTATAGGGCATATGTGCAAAATTACTAGCCAGAAGATAGTAATGATGATCAGATGGCTCGAGGAGTGCAGAGTTTGACGGAGAATTTATCCACAGAATATATGGGTGCTGTGCGTGCTGTGCTGTGCTGTGCTGTGCTGTGTGTTCTTTTGCTGTGCTGTGCTTTTGTTGTGCTGTGCTGTGCTGTTCTGGTGCTGTGCTGTGCTGTGCTGTGTTGTGCTGTGCTGTTCTGTGCTGTGCTGTGTTGTGCTGTGCTGTTCTGTGCTGTGTTGTGCTGTGCTGTGCTGTGCTGTGTTGTGCTGTGCTGTGCTGTTCTGTGTTGTGCTGTGCTGTGCTGTTCTGTGCTGTGCTGTGCTGTGCTGTTCTGTGCTGTGTGTGCTGTGCTGTGCTGTTGGGTGTGCTGTTGTGTGCTGTGCTTGCTGTGTTGTGCTGTGCTGTGTGTTCTGTGCTGTGCTGTGCTGTGCTGTGTTGTGCTGTGCTGTTCTGTGCTGTGCTGTGTTGTGCTGTGCTGTTTTCTGTGCTGTGTTGTGCTGTGTTGTGCTGTGCTGTGTTGTGCTGTGCTGTGCTGTTCTGTTTGTGCTGTGCTGTGCTGTTCTGTGCTGTGCTGTGCTGTTCTGTGCTGTGCTGTGCTGTGCTGTGCTGTGCTGTGCTGTTCTGTGTTGTTTCTGTGCTGTTCTGTTTCTGTGCTGTGGTGTTCTGTGCTGTGCTGTGTTTTGCTGTGCTGTGCTGGGTTTTGTGCTGTGCTGTGCTGTGCTGTGCTGTGCTGTTCTGTGCTGGCTGTGCTGTGCTGTGCGTGCTGTGTTGTGCTGTGCTTTTGCTGTTCTGTGTTGTGCTGTGCTGTGCGTGCTGTGCTGTGCTGTTCTGTGCGTGCTGGTGCTGGGGCTGTGCGTGTTTGTGCTGTGCTGTGCTGTTCTGTGTTGTGCTGTGCTGTTCTGTGCTGTGCTGTGCTGTGCTGTGTTGTGCTGTGGCTGTGCTGGGTTTTGTGTTGTGCTGTGCTGTGCTGTGCTGTGCTGTTCTGTGCTGTGCTGTGCTGTGCTGTGCTGTGTTGTGCTGTGCTGTGCTGTTCTGTGTTGTGCTGTGCTGTTCTGTGCTGTGCTGTGCTGTTCTGTGCTGTGCTGTGTTGTGCTGTGCTGTGCTGTTCTGTGCTGTGCTGTGCTGTGCTGTTCTGTGCTGTGCTGTGCTGTGCTGTGCTGTGCTGTGCTGTGCTGTGCTGTGGTCACAGGAGTGTCACGATTCGATGGACGGGAATAATAACGTTGTGATGTAAATGGTTTAGAAAAGAGACAAATTGAAAAACATGACACTTGTGCAACATTTGGGAATCTTTACTGAGGAAACGTTTCGCCAGCCAGTGGCTTCTTCAGTCCAATACAAACAAGAACGGTGGAAGATGAGGAGGAGTCTGAGGTAATCAGTCCCTCAACCTGGAGTCGAAGTGTTCAGTCCATCAATGTTGAGAAAAATACTTTTCATTGTGACGCTGAATTGGAGACGAGCTTTTGGCAGTGTATGTCGTGACACACTATGGAAGATTATAGATAAAATGGGCATTGGTAGTGATTTATTAAGATGTTTTCGAGCTTTATACTGCACACCAAGCGTTAGAATTTGAAAAAAATGGCAAATTGGGTGGACTGTATAAGATGAATAGTGGTATCAGTCAAAGTTGTCCAGTATCCCAATTATTGTTTCAAGTTACACAAGAACCATTCTATAGGTTAGTTCAAGAACGAGTGTATGAGGACGAGTCTTCCCTAGTGTAGTTGGATATGTCGATGATACAACAATATTACTAAATGAGGAGTCTAATATGAATTGTGGAATGAGATGCACATTTATGAATTTGGGACAGGATTGAGTATTAACCCGGATAAAAAAACAATGGGATTAGGTTTGTGGTACATAAGAGTGACTTGAATGACAGTAAAACCATTGTAGTGGCAGAACCAATAAAAATTTGTGGCATTTGTTTTGTTAATGATAGAGTGAAAGCCAGAGAACGTAACCCGTACATGGTTAGGGATTGAATGTTGAAGATATTAACAACTCTAAAGGATGCAGAATTAACTATGTTGCAGAGAACGGCAGTGATAAATACATTATTGTACTAAAGTATTGTATGTATCAAATACATAACCAGTGTTGGAAGGCGTGCTACGTAACATTCACTTTGCTAAATAACAAAAAGGCACAATACCGTGACTGGAACGATACACAAATAACCCGCACATAAAAGAGACTTTGTCAATGGTCCAAGTCGGACCGAAACGTCGTCGTAAGCTTCTCTCTTTTATGTGCGGGTTATTTGTGTATTCACTTTGCTATATTTAAGTATATACGTGAGGGGCAAGAATAGTGAAACATGGTGGTGGCTTTGCTTTTATATGTATAAGTAGAACACCTTTGTATGTATATTTGCATGCATTAGTTAAGCATGTTGGCACATGCCATAACAAAGGATTAACAAGAATATATAAATGTATTATTACTGATTTGTTTTTAAAAGAAATAACAGTAATACAGAGTGTATTAAGAAATGGACTTTGTGTTCCAGATGTAGCTGTCATTATCGTCAAAGCTTGTAATATTGTATAAGTTATTGTCAAAGCACTGTAACATTGTACAAGTTCAGTGTCGATAAAGATATATATCCAGCTAAAAAGATTTGTATCCATTATATGGATGAAATTGAATATCGTTATTGGTAATTAAAGTGAGAAATGAACCTAAGCAACGAAAAGTTTTTGTATAAATATATGCATGGCATTTTACCACCTAAAGTAGTTATTCTCTTAAAAACAGTGATTAGAGAAAGAGTGTACCGAAGATGTGGATTATTATGCACAGCTTTGAGTGAGATGTAGGAGTAGGGATGAGGAATGTGTTATTATGTCTCGCAATAAGAGAAATACATTTATTATCTGCAATAAGTTTTCAATTCCTTTGTTCCGATGAAGATATGGAAAGGGCCGGTGGTCCAGGACCTACATTTTTGAAACCCTGAAGCTTGAACTGTTATGGAGGCTCCTGCGCAACGCTCTCTCAAACAGTAGACCCAAAATGTTTAAGCAATGTGGACTAAAGTCGTTTTTGGGGCCCCTGCAGCATTAGGGGCCCTGAAACTTAAGCTTTACTAGCTTCATAGTAGATCCACCCCTGGAAAGGGCATTAGGTTATCTGGTAACTGATTTCGTACATTTGATGTGGAGTATTGGTGATGATATTATTACTAAGGAGGACATGATTAAGTTGTTAGCAGGAGAATGTATAGAGCAAAAGTCTGAACTCACATGAATGTGTAGACGAAAATTTATACATGAGTGCCCGTTTGTTATCAGAAATTAAACAATACAAGAACTGATTGATTTTATATAAGTACAATTGATGGAAGGAATAGCTTCTTATATGATGTAACATGAATTATTCATACTACATTACATTGATGTAGTACATTATCTGTCAGTCCACAGCAGGATTCGTACTGCAAACTCGGCATCAGAGTACTCAGTACTTGATCCAAACAGCCAGACTCCAGATAAGCATGGGCGCCTAGCCGAAGCTAGACGATCACTCCCCCATGCAACTTGTGATTTTGACTTAAATAGCAATGCTCTTCTTGCCGAATATGGCAAGCGAAAATTTGTGTATGCACTAATTTTGCAAAAATTATTCCGAACCTAACGAAAAAATATATACTTCATTGTGTTTGCTTATTAAATTATTCCAAACTTATGTAAAATATATTTAGTTGGATAAATTGCGCTTGTTATAATAAAGTTAGATAAGTTTTCTAAGGTTCTTTTGGTACAAAATTATTAATTTTTACATTAACATAATTGGAATATATATATATATATATATATATATATATTATATATATATTATATATATATATATATATATATATATATATATATATATATATATATATATATATATATGTACATATATATATATATATATATATATATATATATATATATATATATATATATATATATATATATATATATATATATATATATATATATATATATATATTATATATATATATATATAAAACGTATAAGTGAAAATTTTAGAGAGCACTTGTTTTTAAATGAGTTCTTGCTAATTGACCAATTTTACCTATTCGGTACGACGATAGAGGTATGAGTGTGTGTGGGAAACAGTCAGGTTGCAACACTAGGATTGAAAACAGTAAAATGTATAAAAGACAATCATCATGAAGTTATAAATAAAGGACAATAGATCAGGTCAGCAAACAAAGGGAGACAGCAGAGGGCAGCAAGGGACTAGCTCCTTAAGGTCTATTATACTAATAGCAGGAGTGTAAGAAATAAGATAGATGAGCTAAGATTAATTGCAAGTGCAGGAAACATAGATATCATTGCTATAAAAGAGACCTGGCTCAATCTGAAAGATAGAGAGATGCCTTCTGAATGTCACATACAAGGCTATAAATTATTCCACACTGACAGGGTCAACAAGAAGGGTGGTGGAAGTAGCAATGTATGTCAGAGACAATTTAAATTGTTGTGTTAGACAAGATATAAAATTGGTCAGTGGAGTCAGTAACTGAATCTGTTTGGTTACAGCTTCTCGAGGGCCGTGAAAAACTAATTTTGGGCGTGATTTACAGGGCCCCAAATCTTGATAGAGAGTGCGGTAAACTTCTATGGGATGAAATTCGTAAGACCTCTACATACGAAAATGTTGTGATAATGGGAAATTTCAACTATAGACAGATTAACTGGAGCAATTTCACAGGAAATTTAGTCAAAGTGACTTTCTTGATACGATTCAGAATTGTTTTTTAAAACAGTTTGTGACGAGCCAACTAGAAGAAATAACCTGCTTGACTTGGTTCTTGCCAGCAGGGAAACGCTAATTAATAATCTTGAGCTTGGGGAAAGTGATCACAAATCACTCAGTTTTAATATATCATGGAATTCTCCTAATAATGGCAATCAAGTCTCTGTCCCTGACTTCCGCTTGGCTGATTTAATAGGACTGAAAAATTACTTGGGTGGGCTGAACTGGAATGACCTAACTATGGGTCAGGTTGGTGGTGATGATTGCCGATACGACTTTTTCCAGGGCATAGTTCTAGCTGCTCAGACAAACTTTTGTTCCGAGTAGGGAAATCAGATCAAGCAAAAATGATCTTAAATGGATGAACAATAGATTAAAACATCTCATTGGTCAAAAGAGAGGCATGTATAGGCAAGTCAAAAGAGGAGAGGTGCAATTAAGAATTCAATATATTCAATTAAAGAGAGAAATAAAAAAGGGAATAAGAAAAGCAAAAAGAGATTACGAGGGTAAAGTTGCAAGAGAATCGAAGACTAACCCAAAAGGATTCTTTCAGGTATACAGAAGTAAGATCAGGGGGCAAGATAGGCCACTCAAAAGTTACTCGGGTCAGCTCACGGACAGTGATAAGGAAATGTGTAAAATTTTTAACACATACTTCCTCTCAGTTTTTACACAGGAAGTTACTACGAAATTCAGAAATAATAAATTATGTAGAACAGGATGATAATAAATATGCACGATTAGGGTCACAAGTAAAATGGTCCTTAAGCAAATTGATAAATTAAAATCCAACAAATTCCCAGGCCCTGATGAACTGTATGCAAGGGTTCTAAAGGTATGAAAAGAGGAGCTTAGCAAACCTCTGGCTAATCTTTTCAATATATCACTACAGACTGGCATGGTGCCAGACAAGTGGAAATGGCAAAAGTAAAAATATTTCCAAAACACGTGACAGGTCCTTACTTGAATATAGACCAATAAGCCTAACTCCAAATGGGAAAAATTTT
>NW_026473913.1:0-11779 GCF_026875155.1 Cherax quadricarinatus
GAAAAGGGAAGGGGGGAAAAAGAGAGAGGGGGAAAAGAGAGGAGAGAGAGAGAGAGAGGGAGAGAGAGAGAGGAGAGAGATGGGAGATACTGAAGTTGCAAGGTGAAAAAAAAATTATTTGTGATCTATTCACGCGCGTCCAGACATTCAGTATAAAACTGATACTGTTGGAAGGACAGGCGAAAGTTCTAACTTGGTTCACCTGTGCTGGATACATTGTAGTGGGCTGAGTTAATGTTGTTGACGTTATTAAGGACCTCACGAGCCATAACCTGACCCACACTATGCATCCCTGCCGCCGCCGCCCACGCCCAAGCCGCCGCCCACGTACAAGCCGCCGCCCACGCCCAAGCCGCCGCCCACGTACAAGTCGCCGTCCACACCTGTAACAGTAAACAAAAAGAGATGAATGGCCGTCCGCCTCGACAGTAACACCTCCCGTGGATGACAGGTGTGTATAATGTACCATTACACATGCTGCAAATACCTTTTAACAGACCTCCAGCCAGGCAGGAATAACAGAGAAGACACCATAATGGCTCCCACCTGTCACACACCTCTCGTCACACGCCTCCCGTCACACACTTCCCATCACACAAATCCCTCCTATAACACACCTCTGGTCACAGTTGTTAGCAAATAGATGTATTCCTCGCCTTCACAGAAGCCATAATTAATCTTCTCTCCATAACTCCCCCACTAAACTATGATTCTTTCACTGATTCTTCTTGGACGGATCACTAAAAATCAGGAAGTGCTGTGATAATAACACTTCCACTAAGTTTCCATTCTTATAATAGTCAGTGCACTTTTTCCAAGCTCCAACCTGCCAATATATGAAGATTCTACCATGTATAAGAATCAAAAGTTTCTCACAAACACAGTCCAGCTGACTGAGTTAACAGACTACTTTGTAAATATGTGATACAGACACAACATACTATTGCAATACTTCCCACTTCACCCTTACATGATAACCCTTACATGATCACCTTTACATGAACATCCTTATGTGATCACCCTTACATGATCACCCTTACATGATCACTCTTACATGATCATCCTTACGTGATCATCATTGCATGATCACCCTTACATGATCACCCTTACATGATCACCCTTACATGATCACCCTTACATGATCACTCTTACATGATCATCCTTACGTGATCATCCTTACATGATCATCCTTACATGATCACCCTTACATGATCACCCTTACATGATCACTCTTACATGATCATCCTTACGTGATCATCCTTACATGATCATCCTTACATGATCACCCTTACATGATCACCCTTACATGATCACTCTTACATGATCATCCTTACGTGATCATCCTTACATGATCATCCTTACATGATCACCCTTACATGATCACCCTTACGTGATCATCCTTACATGATCACCCTTACATGATCATCCTTACATGATCACTCTTACATGATCATCCTTACATGATCACCCTTACATGACCATCCTTACATGACCATCCTTACATGATCACCCTTACGTGATCATCCATGCATGATCATCCTTACGTGATCACCCTTAAATGATCACCCTTACATGATCATCCTTACGTGATCATCCTTACATGATCACCCTTACATGATCATCCTTACATGATCATCCTTACATGATCATCCTTACATGATCACCCTTACATGATCATCCTTACATGATCATCCTTACATGATCATCCTTATATGATCATCCTTACATGATCATCCTAATATGATCACCCTTACATGATCATCCTTACATGATCATCCTTACATGATCACCCTTACATGATCATCCTTACATGATCATCCTTACATGATCATCCTTATATGATCATCCTTACATGATCATCCTAATATGATCACCCTTACATGATCACCCTTACATGATCATCCATACATGATCACCCTTACATGATCACCCTTACATGATCACCCTTACATGATCATCCTTACATGATCACCCTTACATGATCACCCTTACATGATCATCCTTACATGATCATCCTTACATGATCACCCTTACATGATCACCCTTACATGATCATCCTTACATGATCACCCTTACATGATCATCCTTACATGATCACCCTTACATGATCACCCTTACATGATCACCCTTACATGATCACCCTTACATGATCATCCTTACATGATCACCCTTACATGATCACCCTTACATGATCATCCTTACATGATCATCCTTACATGATCACCCTTACATGATCACCCTTACATGATCACCCTTACATGATCACCCTTACATGATCACCCTTACATGATCACCCTTACATGATCATCCTTACATGATCATCCTTACATGATCACCTTTCATGATCATCCTTACATGATCACCCTTACATGATCATCCTTACATGATCACCCTTACATGATCACCCTTACATGATCATCCTTACATGATCACCCTTACATGATCATCCTTACATGATCATCCTTACATGATCACCCTTACATGATCATCCTTACATGATCATCCTTACATGATCACCCTTACATGATCATCCTTACATGATCATCCTTACATGATCATCCTTACATGATCACCCTTACATGATCATCCTTACATGATCACCCTTACATGATCACCCTTACATGATCACCCTTACATGATCATCCTTACATGATCATCCTTACATGATCATCCTTACATGATCATCCTTACATGATCACCCTTACATGATCATCCTTACATGATCATCCTTACATGATCATCCTTATATGATCATCCTTACATGATCACCCTTACATGATCATCCTTACATGATCATCCTTATATGATCATCCTTACATGATCATCCTTACATGATCACCCTTACATGATCATCCTTACATGATCATCCTTACATGATCACCCTTACATGATCACCCTTACATGATCATCCTTACATGATCACCCTTACATGATCATACTTACATGATCATCCTTACATGATCATCCTTACATGATCATCCTTACATGATCACCCTTACATGATCACCCTTACATGATCATACTTACATGATCTCCTTATATGATCATCCTTACATGATCATCCTTACATGATCACCCTTACATGATCATACTTACATGATCTCCTTATATGATCATCCTTACATGATCATCCTTACATGATCACCCTTACATGATCATCCTTACATGATCATCCTTATATGATCATCCTTACATGATCATCCTTACATGATCACCCTTACATGATCATCCTTACATGATCATCCTTACATGATCACCCTTACATGATCACCCTTACATGATCATCCTTACATGATCACCCTTACATGATCATACTTACATGATCATCCTTACATGATCATCCTTACATGATCATCCTTACATGATCTCCTTATATGATCATCCTTACATGATCATCCTTACATGATCACCCTTACATGATCACCCTAACATGTTCACCCTTATATGATCACCCTTGCATGATCATCCTAATATGATCATCCTTACATGATCATCCTTACATGATCACCCTTATATGATCACCCTAACATGATCACCCTTATATGATCACCCTTACATGATCATCCTTACATGATCATCCTTACATGATCACCCTTACATGATCACCCTTACATGATCACCCTTACATGATCACCCTTACATGATCACCCTTACATGATCATCCTTACATGATCATCCTTACATGATCACCCTTACATGATCATCTTACATGATCATCCTTACATGATCACCCTTACATGATCACCCTTACATGATCACCCTTACATGATCACCCTTACATGATCACCCTTACATGATCATCCTTACATGATCATCCTTACATGATCACCCTTACATGATCACCCTTACATGATCATCCTTACATGATCACCCTTACATGATCACCCTTACATGATCATCCTTATATGATCATCCTTACATGATCATCCTTACATGATCACCCTTACATGATCACCCTTACATGATCATCCTTACATGATCATCCTTATATGATCATCCTTATATGATCATCCTTACATGATCATCCTTATATGATCATCCTTATATGATCATCCTTATATGATCATCCTTACATGATCACCCTTACATGATCATCCTTACATGATCATCCTTACATGATCATCCTTACATGATCATCCTTACATGATCATCCTTATATGATCATCCTTACATGATCATCCTTATATGATCATCCTTACATGATCCCATCGACTCAAGGCTGAGGGACTGATTACCTCAAACTCCTCCTGTTCTTCACCATCTTCCTTGGTATGGACTGATGAAGCCACTGTGTGGCGAAATGATTCCTCATTAAAGATACCTAAATGTGGCATATGGGTCTAATTTATCAGTTTTTCGTTTATCTGAACCATTCATTTACATAAATATTCAAGACTCAGACAATGTCGTTAAGCAGTATCACTTATATAGCAGTGGCGAAAAATTTAATTTAAAAACGATCAGAGAGAATGAAAATACTGGTGGTGAAGTCACCCCATTTCCATGACCTTCTTCAGCCTTTCACTGTCCTTCCTTGACCTTGGCTGTCATGAAACTGCGTAACATATTACGAAAATAACTTAAGAACCAACTTAATTATAAAACTTCCCAATAATATATCCCCATTACTAAAATTATGAAATATGACAGAAATGGTTTCTCTTCATTCATTTCATAACTGATAAATAAGACTCGTGCAACTCAGTCTGGAGTTGATGTGTTCAGTCCATCAATCTTGATAAAAGTGCAGCATATTCTCAGAGATGGAGCTCATATGGTGATGATAGATGAGGTTGAACAGTGGTGTCGGAGTCACCACCTCCTCATCTTCCTCTACGTTAGACTGAACAAGCGACTGCCTGGAGTGTCTGACAGAAAAGTTTCCAGCGTAAAAGATACACAAATGTTGCACAAGTGTCTCATTTATCAACTTAACGGTTTTCTAAACCATTTATTTACATTTCATGGCTCACTGAGAGACGTTATTAAGTCAGTATTGCTCATGAAACCCGTGAAAGCTTATCCATTTGAGAATTCATAACAAGTGGTTTCAAGTGTTGAAAATAGTTTTCCTCAGTGTTTCACAACATTGTCAAAATGTTACTTATTAAAATCATATAAAAAAATTAAACTTCTAACACAAAACTAGTAACGAGGATCAGTTGGAGGACAAGTCTGGTGCCAGCAGCCGCGGTAATTCCAGCTCCAATAGCGTATATTAGTGTTGTTGCGGTTAAAAAGCTGGACTGACGGTTAACCGCCGATGGTGCTTGCCGTCACGCTCCGAACGGCTTTAGCTAAAGCTGTTCGGAGCTAAACATTGCGCTTATTCGTCAACAATCTCGAGTCGGACTGAGGGAAGAGCCCAGGGCCAGGGGCCCCGCCACACAGCCTACACAAACATGACTCTCGGTGGAACTAGTACTGAACGTCATCCAAACAACAAGAATCACATCAGAATGTACAGTTATGTATCATTTGATGTGTACTTTCATTTTGTATTTAGCCCATCATAGTACTCCAGTTTTATGGTGTAGTTTAAGCAGGTGTTTTCTTTCTGTGGTATAATGGTTAGTTGAGGTGAAAGTTAGGTTACGTTAGAAAAGTTTAGAAAATACATGTTCGATAAAAGATCATTCTTGATAATTGAGGTTTCTAAACCTGTATTCCCTGGAACGCAGGAGGGAGAGATACATGATTATATACACCTGGAAAATCCTAGAGGGACTAGTACCGAACTTGCACACGAAAATCACTCACTACGAAAGCAAAAGACTTGGCAGACGATGCACCATCCCCCCAATGAAAAGCAGGGGTGTCACTAGCACGTTAAGAGACCATACAATAAGTGTCAGGGGCCCGAGACTGTTCAACTGCCTCCCAGCACACATAAGGGGGATTACCAACAGACCCCTGGCAGTCTTCAAGCTGGCACTGGACAAGCACCTAAAGTCAGTTCCTGATCAGCCGGGCTGTGGCTCGTACGTTGGCTTGCGTGCAGCCAGCAGCAACAGCCTGGTTGATCAGGCGCTGATCCACCAGGAGGCCTGGTCACAGACCGGGCCGCGGGGGCGTTGACCCCCGAAACTCTCTCCAGGTAAACTCCAGGTAATGTTGCAGACATGAAGTGCACGAAGGAATATATCTATCATTACTCCAGGTTTAGTTTGGGTATCGTGGTGGAGTACGAGGAAATATTCTAACCGAGAATTCTGGAACACAGGGAAGTACACAACACTACAGCACAGGGAAGTACACAACACTACAGCACAGGGAAGTACACAACACTACAGCACAGGGAAGTACACAACACTACAACACAGAGAAGTACACAACACTACAACACAGGGAAGTACACAACACTACAACACAGGGAAGTACACAACACTACAACACAGGGAAGTACACAACACTACAACACAGGGAAGTACACAACACCACAACACAGGGAAGTACACAACACTACAACACTGGGAAGTACGCACCAAAAACCATATGGATTTCAGATTGTTGTTACGTAACAAGTGACTGGAGAAACTTTCTTGGTAGTGAAGGAGACAGTGGAGCACCGAGCACCACCCCAGGAGAAACTACCGTGCACTCCCTGGGGGGAGGCTGGCCCTTCCCTACCCTGGGTGATCATGTCCACAACAACACTACACTTACACTATCATGCCTTTACCTCTCATGCGGACTCACACCTACCCCACTTCCACCTACTCACCTCACACTGGCTCGTACTCACCTCACACTGGCTCGTACTCATCTCACGCTGGCTCGTACTCATCTCACGCTGGCTCGTACTCACCTCAGACTGGCTCGTACTCATCTCACACTGGCTCGTACTCATTTCACGCTGGCTCGTATTCATCTCACACTGGTTCGTACTCACCTCACACTGGCTCGTACTCATCTCACACTGGTTCGTACTCACCTCACACAGGCTCGTACTCACCTTACACTGGCTCGTATTCATCTCACACTGGTTCGTACTCACCTCACACAGGCTCGTATTCACCTCACACTGGCTCGTACTCATCTCACGCTGGTTCGTACTCACCTTACACTGGCTCGTACTCACCTTACACTGGCTCGTATTCATCTCACACTGGTTCGTACTCACCTCACACAGGCTCGTACTCACCTTACACTGGCTCGTATTCATCTCACACTGGTTCGTATTCACCTCACACAGGCTCGTACTCACCTCACACTGGCTCGTACTCATCTCACGCTGGTTCGTACTCACCTTACACTGGCTCGTACTCACCTTACACTGGCTCGTATTCATCTCACACTGGTTCGTACTCACCTCACACAGGCTCGTACTCACCTCAGACTGGCTCGTACTCATCTCACACTGGCTCGTACTCATCTCACGCTGGCTCGTACTCATCTCACACTGGTTCGTACTCACCTCACACTGGCTTGTACTCACCTCACAGGCTCGTACTCACCTCACAGGCTCGTACTCACCTCACACTGGTTCGTACTCATCTCACGCTGGTTCGTACTCATCTCACACTGACTCGTACTCATCTCACATTGATTCACTCTGGAAAAGTACACTTGTGTACAGTTCGGGACATTTATTAAACGGCCTGAGCTGCATGCAAGTATACTTTCCTACAGTTTGTTGGTACATCCATAGCATTTACAACCTGACTCATTCGCACGTACGTACCTCACACTACCTTGCACCTATTGACCTCTCACTCGCACCTACGTACCTCACACTTCCTTGCACCTATTGACCTCTCACTCACACCTACGTACCTCAAACTGGCATCTACTCAGACTATCGAAATCAGTGTTTTTGTAATTTCATTAGATACAGGTACACATAAGTAAATTATCATAAACAGTTTAACATATGTGTAAATTTCCATGAATACCCCCCCCCCCAAAAAAAAAAATAGTTGGTCAAAGAGGCCTATTTCCTCTGGCAATGATCTAGCTAACACTGTATTCCTCTACCTTGTGATTCTCATGGCAGTGGTTCGTCAAATAGTCTACTTGTTTGAGTGCATCAACATAGAGGTTTAAATTAGATATAATTTTTGATTTACATTTGAAAGGTTTAGATTAGATTTTAAAAAACTTGTTAAGATGTAAAAGGGTTGAAATAATTTTTTTTCTCAGTCTTTTCTTCCCTAAATCAACACGCTCGAGTGTTTATTTTATTTCGTCATGATTTATGAAAGTTAAATCACAGGGGACTTGTTATATTCCAGTCAATTTGCTTGACTACCTCGCTGATTACACTTAAAAATATAACGTCCTAGTTATGTTGGTTCGAGAGAGAAACAACCAGTGTCTTACAGACACTGATAATTTCAAGTGTTTATAATCAGAGTTACGTTACATTTCCTCGTGAAGAAACAGATGACTCACTTGAAGCGAGTATTGTTACATTCACAAATAAGTGAGTATATAATAGAAAGCACGTCTGTCTAGCGTTCAGCAGACGGAGGATCAAGCCTCCACCACGTCTTGCGATGAATAATCCACATGGATTTAGCGCTTAAAATGAATTTCAGTTTCAAGATAAATGAAATAAATACGATGAGTTTCTATTGTTTACTAAGTCTTTCACGTGGACATGAGGAGAAGAAGTGTTGATAACACCTGTATCTCAAGCTGCTCTGGGCTGCTGCTATCTTGTAAACACTAGTTGAGTCTCAGTTTTTATTCCAGTCCCAGTAAGTGCTGTGGTAAGTCCGCTATAAACACATGAAGACAAGTTGATGAGATAATAGGAGATGGAGTCAGCAAACAAGAGGTAAAACTGTGTGTCATGAGACAATACTCCTCTAACACCCCGTACTAGTAACACACCTTTCACTGTTACCTCCTGGCTACCACCACCACCACCACGCACCCCATCCCACACTACACTACACTACACCCAAACACTATACTCCCACACTACAACCCACATACACCCCCACACTACACCCCACACAACACCCCACACTACACCCACACTACACCCCCCACCCTACACCCCCACACTGCACCCCCACACACTACCATACCCCACCCTACACCCCCACACTACACCCCCACTCACGCCCATACTACACATCCCACCCTATACCTCCACACAAATCACCCCCCACCCTACCCGACACCCCCTCACTACACTCCCACATTACACCCCCACACTACACCCCCACACACACCCCCACACTACACCCCCACCCTACACACCCCCACACTACACACCCCTCTACACCCCCACACTACACCCCCACCCTACACCCCCACACTACACACCCCGCCTTACACCTCCCACAATACACCCCACCCCACCATATACTCCACACTACAACCCATCCTACACACCCCACTCCACATACACCCTGCCCAACACACTCCACCCTACATACACCCAGCCCCACAATCGCCACCTACATCCCACAACACACTGCTCCCCACATACCACCCACACACCTCACTCTACACACCTGGAACATGAAGAATGAAGAATTTAACACATGTACAACATCTGAATTTGTATATATTTCTACTCTCTACCCATTATGAGAGTGAAGAATTAGACACTTGTTGTACATGTCGGTATTGTGTACCATATATGTACACCATGAAAATTGTTCTACGGAATCTTAATAAACTATCTAAACCATTTTCAGCCACCAGAGTACATTCTGAGACTAGTGATATATGTTACAATGACATGAAAGTTATAACAGAGGCAGAAAATAGGTTAGATTTAAGGCGTCAGTATAGTAAACAGTTCGTAGTGAACTTAATCACAAGGTATCAGCAGGTGGATTAAATGTATTGAAATAGTTGTCTTCCCTGTGGAGCTTTATCATTAGTTGAAGTTGCTCAGTCTGAGGGGTATACTTATAGTCAGTACCTGCTGATAGTCAGTACCTGCTGATAGTCAGTACCTGCTGATAGTCAGTACCTGCTTATAGTCAGTACCTGTTTATAGTCAGTACCTACATATACAGTAGTTTAGTCAGTACCTGTTTATACACATATTAATATATGCAGTACACATTTTAATACATCCACGAAACTTGTGGTTTTACAGCAAATACCAGTACTAGTTGTGAGACTGGTATCCCAAACGGGAGTAGAATGAAATTAGTTCTTGTAGCAATTCACGGCCACGATGTGCTCGCGTTAGGTGTGGTATATCCAGTGTCTGGACAATTAATGTTTGAAGCACAGTGGCGAAGTGGACTACGTAAGGCGTACAGAATATAGCTAGCTTCTCGGGAGGCTGGTTAATAACTCGGAGCCCGAATAGGCAGAACTTGCGATCTTGGCTTAAATAGCAACGCTCGTCTTGCCATATAGGACAAGCGAAAATTTGTGTATGCAATAATTTCGCCAAAATCATTCTGAACCTAACGAAAAAAATATATTTCACTGTGTTTGTTTAGTATTAAATTATTTTAAACAAATCTAAAATATATTTAGCTGGATTAGGCTAAAATAAATTGTTCTTGTTATAATAAGGTTAGGTAAGTTTTCTAAGATTCTTTTGGAGCAAAATTATAAATTTTTACATTAACATTAATGAAAAAAATATATATTTAAACGTATAAGAGAAAATTTTAGAAAAGACTTAATTTTAAATGAGTTCTTGCTAAATGACCAGTTTTACATATTCGGCACTGTGATCTTATTGCATATATTATTATAATATATTATTATAATATAGTATTATAATGGTACTTAGTGGAGTGGAGTGACTTTCATTAGTTTCTTTTTCTTGAAATACGAGACGTTACTGTGAATTTCATATAACCTGTAGTTACCAGCGGTCGCAATATACACAACGAGAAGCAATTATTACTACAGAAAAAGCGTCCTTCCTCCAAAATTTGCACCAGTCAACTATAGTGATAATATAGCATTTATTGTGGTGGAGACCGAAAAAAAAAAAAAAAAAAAAATAGAAAAGCTAGATACAGCGATTGATAAACAAGGAGGTGACCGTTCGTCATTGTAGGAGCTGCCAGATATCACCGGCTCTTCAACACGCAAGTTATACTTTTGTATCAATCAAATCACATATTACTCGGGTAGATAATTTCCAGTAGATCCTTCATGTGTTAGCTCAAATCACCGACCAGTATGTTTTAAATAAGTGACCCACTGTCAGATCAGATAGACTGGTCCGAACCCTTGACTGGTCCGAACCCTTAACTGGTCCGAACCCTTGACTGGTCCGAACCCTTGACTGGTCCGAACCCTTGACTGGTCCGAACCCTTGACTGGTCCGAACCCTGGACTGGTTTCAAACGGTTTCGTGCACTACCTAGCAGGTTATTAATAGAATTTTCAAGAGGTTGCTAGTAGAATTGCAGTAAATCAACTATTCAAAACATTATGAAAACTGTGTGTAGTCTGTGGTCAGTTCAAAAAAACGGGCTTTCCACATGCATAAATTGTCATTTTTGTGGAATTGGTGTCACGCCCCTTGTGCAGATATCCAAGAACTAGCTACAAGCAGATTAAAACAGGGAAGGTTTTTGGGTTTTGCCCAAATGAGATAAATCTGTGGACTAAAATCACAAGGGTATTAAAAGAGGTCAACATCAAAGCTGCTTTCATAGAAAACCCGGAAGCTTTCTACAACAGATGGGAAATAAAAAGTCTGGGGTGAATGGAAACGCCCTTGATATGGCCAGTATCAGAAACTGAAAAGGGTGGAGATATGTCCTGTAGTCAGAAATGGGGGGGGTGATAGTGCTGTCCTGGGAGCAGTAAAAAGGGGAAGCTGGAGGTGCTGTCC
>NW_026473914.1:0-10348 GCF_026875155.1 Cherax quadricarinatus
TTCAATATATATATATATATATAATATATAAATATATATTTTAATATTATATAATATATTTATATATATATATACTAGGTGGGGTGAAAGATAGTAGTAGTCGTGGTGGTAGTAGCAGTAGTAGTATATACTCTGTGTCCTTGTAACAACTTGACAAAGCTCCTGGAGAGCGAAACGTTGCAACAGATAAATTGCCACATTAGTTGCCGCTGTGTTTATTTATCTAACATTTTGTGGGTAATTCTACCATTATTACTAACTGTACTAATCAGATGATTTGTGCCAGCAATATATATAAACCTGTGTACCATTTTACATAATTAATGAAGAACAGAAATCAACAGAAGACTTCAAGCGATGGCGAGAGAAGGTCCCGATTTCCAAGACCCGTGGCTTGTCTTGCCCCGGGGGATGGAAATGCTCATCTCAAGTACTTTCACACGTCTCCGTGCGTCATCAGGAGCTATGCAATGTTGCAAGAGTAACAACAAGTAGAATGAGGGGGGGGGAGTTTTGTTGAGTAAGGTAGCGTGGTGGCAACAGCCAGTTCCACTCATATATATAACAATGATTTTCGACTAACAGAAGCCAGTGTGTCATATCAATGTCTCTACAGATTCTTATTATACACAGAATATGCCACGGGAAAGGTTAAACTGCCCATTTGCTAGTGATATCAGGCATTAAAATGAAAGTCAAACCTACAGGTTATTCCTAGAATGTCACACTAATTTTAATAGGGTGCTTGACAGGGGAGTACCGTGGTTTGAGGTTAATGGGATGGTAACCCAACTTTAAGACAGGTATGTAACTAACTTAAGCTGACTTATACTATTACCTCTCTAACTTAAGATGACCCCACAGTATCAATACTGTCACTAACTTAAGCTCATCCAGGCTATCACTTTTGTAACTTTGGCGGTTAATGGGATTTATAGCTATCGAGTACACGAGGGTCATTAAGTGTACATGTCACCTGTTCAACACCAGTCAAGATTAATAATTAAAAGTATTTTCAATTCAACTCTAAGCATATATACACTGAGGGACATACACACCTCTTTGTATATATCCTGTGTCACTTCTAAATCTACTCTTATCATTGCTATAAAGTCTCTACCTAAACAAACTTAATCTAAGTTATTATCTTTATAATTGAACCTGACAAACTTCCCCAACCCCCAAAAGCATCAACTCAATTTTCCCTAAAAAATTTACGTTTCACTAGAAATAAACACTTTAAATTATCTTTTAAATTGAGTTTTCCCCATGTTTAGTTTCCCGGGAGGTAATAAAAAAGGGAAAATTTTACAAACGCAAGGCCCCGGGGTTTAATTTTTTGAGGGGAAATATCAGAGGCTTTATCTTCGGGGCAAAGTGAAGCAATAAGCGTAGGGAAAATTTAAGCATGTTGTGTTACGCACACTTTTTGGGTTTTTTACACAACCCGTGTCAAAATAAACATAATCGTTTAAATTTTATTTGTATTAAGATTAAAATTCGTACACACACACACAATTTGACAACTAGAACTTCACCCCCCACACACACACTAAATTGTTCTCATCTGTTTCCTCCCTTTTTCTCTAATTTTTCCCACTCATTTTTTTTATTCAAAATTTTTTTTCTGTCACACAGGGGGCTTTTTCACACAGGTGGCGGGTTTTTTACACAAGTGGCTGGTTCACACGGGGTGGCTGGTTCACCCAGGTGGCGGGTTTTTAAAAAAGTGGCGGGTTTTCCACAGGTGGCTGGTTAACACGGGTGGCGGGTTTTAAAAAGTGGTTTGGTTCACACAGGTGGCTGGTTCACACAGGGGTTTGGGTTCACACAGGTCGTGGTCACAAGGTGGCTGGCTCCGCAGGCCCTCTGGCTCCACAGGGGGGCTGGTCACACGGGTTCTCTGGCTCCAAGGTCTCTGGCTCCCCAAACAGGTGGCTGGCTTACACAGGTCGCGGTTTAACAAAAGGGTGGCTGGTCCCCACAGGGGGCTGGCTTACACAGGTCGCTGGTTAGCACAAGGGGGTGGCTCACACAGGTCGCTGGCTAAACACAGGTGGCTGGCTTAACAGGTCGCTGGCTAAAACAAGTGGCTGGCTCACCCCAGGTGGCGGCTTAACAGGTCGCTGGCTAACAAAGTGGTGGCTCACCAGGTCGCGGGGCCCCACACAGGTGGCTGGCAAAACCAAGTGGCTGGCTCACACAGGGGGGGCTGGCTAAAACCCCAGGTTCTGGCTCCCCACAGGTGGCTGGTCAACAGGTGGGGGTTCACACGGTGGCTGGCTTAAAAAGGGTTTCGCTCCAAACACAAGGGGGGCCCTGGCAACACAGGTGGGGGCTCAAACAGGTCGTGGCAAAACACAAGTGGCTGGCTCACACAGATGGCTGGCTCACACAGGTGGCTGGTTCACATAGGGGCTGGTTAAACAGGTCGCTGGTCACACGGTGGCGGGGCTCACACAGGTCTCGGGCCCTCACACAGGTGGTTTGGCTCCCCAAGGTCTCTGGCTAAACCCCAGGTCTCTGGCTCACACGGTGGCGGGGCTTCCAGGTCGTGGCTAACAAAAGTGGTGGCTCACCACAGGTGGCTGGCTTCCCCACAGGTCGCGGGGCTAACACAAGTGGCTGGCTCCCCACAGGTCGCTGGCTCACACAGGTGGCTGGTTTAACACAAGTGGCGGGCCCACACAGGGGCTGGTTTCACAAGGGGCTGGCTCACCGGGTCTTGGTCACACGGGTTTGGCTGGCTACACAGGGGGCCCGGTTCAAAACAGGTGGCTGGTTTACCGGGTCGCGGGGCTAACACAAGTGGCTGGCCAACAGGGGGGCTGGCTACACAGGTCGCGGGGTAACACAAGTGGCTGGCTCACCCCAGATGGCTGGCTCCCCACAGGGGGGGCTGGTTCAATAGGGGGCCCTGGTTCACAAGGTCCGCTGGCTCACACAGGGGGCGGGGCTCCCACACGGTCTCGGGCCCTCCCACGTGGTTTGGTTTCACACAGGTCTTAGCTCCACAGGTGGTTGGTCACAAGGTCGCGGGCCCTGGCACAAGTGGTGGCTCCACAGGCCCGCTGGCTCACAAAGGGGTGGTCACCCGGGTGCTGGCAACAAAGTGGCGGGTCACACGGTGGCGGGCCTAAACACGGTCTCTGGCTCCCCACAGGGGGCTGGCTACAAAAAGTGGCTGGTCACAGGTGGCTGGTTCACACAGAGGCGGGTTTTACACGGTGGCTGGCTCCCCCAAGGTGGCGGGGTTTCCAAGGTGGTGGCTCACACAATGGCTGGCCCCAAGGTGGTGGCTCACACAGGGGGCTGGCCCCAACAAGTGGCTGGCTCACACGGGGGCCGGCTCACACAGGGGGCTGGCTCAAAAGGTGGCTGGCCCACGGTTTCGGGGGCTAACACAAGTGGCTGGCTCAAACAGGTGGCTGGCTCACACAGGGGGCTGGCTCCACAGGTCGCGGGCCCCACACAGGTGGCTCCCCACAAAAGGTGGCGGGCTCACACAGGTCTCTGGCTCACACAGGTGGCTGGCTCAACAGGTGGCTGGCTCACACAGGTCTCGGGTCACCCCAAGTGGCTGGCTCACACAGTTCTCTGGTCACAAAAGGTGGTGGCTCAAGGTCGCTGGTCACACAGGTGGTGGCTCACACAGGGGGGGGCGGGCCCTCACACAGGTCTCTGGCTCACACAGGTCGCTGGCTCACACAGGTGGCTGGCTCACAAAGGTCTCGGCTCCCCACAGGTGGCGGGCTCCACACGGGTCTCTGGCTCACCCAGGTGGTGGGTCACAAAGTCTTGGCTCACCGGGTTTGGCTGGCCACACAGGTCTTGGCCCCACAGGTGGCTGGTTCACACGGGTTCTCGGGCTCACAAGGTGGCTGGCTCACAAGGTCTCGGGCCCTTCACACAGGTGGCTGGCTCACACAGGTTTTCTGGCTCCCCATTGGCTGGCTCCACAGGTCTCTGGTTTCACACAGGTGGCGGGGCTCACACAGGGGTGGCTCACACAGGTGGCTGGCTCACCCCGGTGGCGGGCTCACACAGGTGGTGGCTCACACAGGTGGCTGGCTCCACAGGTTTTTCTGGTTTCCACGGGGCTGGCTCACACGATCTCTGGCTAACACGGGGGGCTGGCTCCCAGGTGGTTTGGGGCTCACACAGGTGGTGGCTCCACGGTTCTCGGCTCACACAGGGGGCGGGCTCCCAAGGTCTCTGGCTCAAAAGGGGTGGCTGGTCCACAGGGGGGCTGGCTACAACAGGTGGCTGGTCACACAGGTGGTTTGGCTCACAAGGTGGTGGCCCCACACAAGTCTCTGGCTCCCCAACAGGGGGGCTGGGTCACACAGGTTTTGGGCTCACACGGGGAGGCGGCTCCACAGGTGGCGGGCTAAACACAGGGGGCTGGCTCCACAGGTGGCGGGGGTCACACGGAGGCTGGCTCACACAGGGGGGGGGTTTTTTGGGGCTCACACGGTGGCGGGGCTCACAAGGTGGCTGGCCACACAGGTGGTGGCTCCCCACAGGTGGCTGGTAACACAGGTGGTGGTCCACAGGTGGTGGTTTCACACGGTGGCTGGCTCACACAGGTGGCTGGCTCACACAGGTGGTGGCCCCTCACACAGGTGGCTGGCCACACAGGTGGCTGGCCCCACACAGGTGGCTGGTCAACGGTCTCTGCCCACACAGGGGGGGCTGGTTTCACCAGGTCTCTGCCTCACACGGGGGTGGCTGGTCCCCACAGGTGGGGGGCCCTCACACAGGTCTCGGGCTCAAAACAGGTGGCTGGCTCACAAAGGTGGCTGGCTCACACAGGTTTTTGGGCCCCCACACTTTTGGGCTGGGCCCCACACAGGTGGCTGGTTTTCACACAGGTGGCTGGCTCACACGGTGGCGGGCCCTCAAAAAGGGTTTGGCTGGCTCCACACAGGTGGCGGGCTACACAGGTGGCGGGGCTCACACAGGGGGGCGGGCTCAAAAGGTCTCTCCCTCACAAGGGGGGCTGGCTAAACACGGGGTGGCTTGGCTCACACAGGTGGGGGCTCACACAGGTGGCTGGCTAAACACAGGGGGTGGTCACACAGGTCTCTGCCTCAAAAGGTGGCTGGCTCACACAGGTGGTTTGGTCACACAGGTGGCTGGTCACACGGGTGGCGGGCCCTCACAAAAGGTTTTGCCCACACGGTGGCTGGCCACAAGGTGGCTGGCTCACACAGGTGGCTGGCTAAACACGGGGGTGGCGGCTACACAGGTGGCTGGCTCACAAAAGGTGGCTGGCTCACACAGGGGTGGCCACACGGTGGCTGGCTCACACAGGTGGCTGGCTCACACAGGTGGTGGCTCACACGGTGGCTGGCTCACAAGGTCTCTGCCTAAACACAGGGTGGCGGGGCTCACACAGGTGGCTGGCTCACACAGGTGGCTGGCTCACACGGGTTTGGTTTGGCAAACACGGGGTTCGGGTTTAAAACCAGGTGGTGGTCACACAGGTGGTGGCTCACACAGGTGGTGGCTCAAAGGTGGCGGGCTCACACATCCCTTTTGCACTATTTACATAATCTGTTTAATTTACTCCTGTTCACACTTTTTAAATTACACGTTTTTTTGGGCGTTAATTGCCCAACCTTCCCTCTTATTAATACCCAAAAAAAAATTTTGGGTTTTTGAATTTTCCCTAATAAGTTAGGTTTTAAAGGGATATAAATTTTGTCGCTACAGGTTTTTTTTTGGGTACGAGTCTCAGGGCGGTGCGAGGCTGGGGGTGTCCTCTAAAGGGCCCGGTTTGGGGGCCTGTGCTGTCCCCTCAGGGTGGGGCGAGGCTGTTGCTGTCCTTCAGGGGTGGTGCCCAGGCTTTTGCTGTCCTTTCAGGGGTGATGCGAGGCTGTGCTGTCCTCTCAAAGGGCCCGGTGCGAGGCTGTGCTGTTTCCCCTAGGGCTGATGCGGGCTGTGCTCCCCCTTCAGGGCTGGTGCGAGGCTGTGCTGTTTCCCCTTTGGGGGTTTGGGGCGGGCTGTGTGTCCTCTCAGGGCTGATGCGAGGCGTGGTGGGCCTCTCCGGGGGGGTGCGAGGGCAGTGCTGTCCTCTCAGGGTGATGCGGGTTTTGGTGGACTCTCAGGGCTGATGCGAGGCGTGGTGTCCTCTCCGGGTGTGCGAGGCCCGTGGGGTCCTCTCAGGGGGGGGTGCGAGGCTGGGGGTGGCCTCTCAGGGCTGGTGCGAGGCTGTGCTTTTCCTCTCAGGGCTGGTGCGAGGGGTGTTTCGGGCCTCTTTAGGGCTTTGGGTGCGAGGCTGGTTTGGGGTCCCCCTTTAGGGCTGGTGCGTGGGGTGTGCTGCCTTCAGGGTGGTGCGGGTGTGCTGTCCTCTCACGCCCGGTGCGAGGGGTTTGTGTCCCCTCAGGGCTGGTGGGGAGGGGTTTTGCTGTCCTCTCAGGGGTGGTGCGAGGCTGTGCTGTCCTCTTGGGCTGGTGTTTAGTCTGTGCTGTCCTCTCGGGCTGGGGGGGGGCTGTGCCCGTCCTCTCCCCGCCTGGTGCGGGCCCGTGCTTTCCTTCAGGGCTGGTTTCGAGGCTGTGCTGTCCTCCCACGCCTGGTTTCGATGCTGTGTGTCCTTTGGGGTGGTGCCCGGGGTGTGGGTGCTCTCAGGGGGTGGGGCAAGGTGTGTGTTTTTCTCCACCCGGTGCGAGGGTGTGCTGTCCTCTTACGCCTGGTGCGAGGCCCCGGGCTGTCCTCTTTTCCCCCTGGTGCGAGGGTGTGCTGTCCTCTCGCCCCCACACCTCACTACCTCCCCTACTACCACACGGGATACTCAGTTATAATTAAGTACCCCTGAATTTCGCTAAAACGTGTGTTTTCCCTTTAAACCAAAAATTTTTATACTAGTCTGTATGTTTTACAACGGGAAAATATACACGGATAATAGTATTTTTAAACCCATAAGTATTAATCGTCAGGATATTTTTAAAAATATATATATTATTTTTTATATATATTTTATTATATATATATAATATTTTTTATATTTATATATATATATTATAAATATATATATATATTTTATATATTATATATATTTATATTAACCTGATCTTGGGCCCAAAAAAAATTTGAAACCCCGAAAACCTTTAGAACAAGGTAGCAGTGTTTACCATTCTCACCACACTGGGGGCCAAAAACCTTGGGGCCCAGGGTTGTCTAGCGTTTTTATCCCAAAGGGAGCCAGCTTTCAGTGTTGGGGGGAGAATGGTAAAACACTGCCCAAATTGTTCCAAGATTTCATAGATTCGAGTCTTCCTTTTGGCCAGAGATCAGTGTTTTTGTATATTTCGCCTGCTCTTTGGGAAATTTCCCAAAATTTTAAAATATAATATATATATATATATATATTTTATATATTTTATATATTTTATATTTATATATTTATATATATATTTTTTAATATATATATATATATTTTATATATATTAAAATATATATATATATTTTAATTTTATATTTTAATATATATACACATTGTTTTTATTACTTAGGGAAAAAAAATTTTATCTTTGGGTTTTTCCCTTTTCAATAAATCACGCGGGTAATTTGTTTAGTTTGGGGGAAGTAATGGTAGTCAAAAAAACTCAAAAAATTTTTCCTTATACAAATTGACAGTTTTTTTTTTAAAGTGGCGTCCCTTTGCGCCCTTAAGGGGTCCAGTTTTGCCAGTCAAATTTAAATATTTTTGAGAATATTTTTAATTAAATTTAAAGGCGAATAAAAAGTTGCTTTTTGTTATGGAGTGACGTTTTTTGTGTGATGTTATCTTTGTGTGATGTTATCTTGTGTGTGATGTTAAACTTGTGTGTGATGTTATCTTTGTTTTGTGTTATCTTTGTGGGGATGTTATCTTGTGTTTTGATGTTTTTCTTGTGTGTGTGGGTTTTCTTTTTTGTGATGTTTCTTTGGGGTGATGTTTTTTTGTGTGTGTGTTTCTTTTTGTGATGTTATCTTTTGCGTGATTTTTATTTGTGTGTGTTTTTATCTTTGGTTGATGTTATTTTTTGTGTGGGTGTTATCTTGGGTGTGATTTTTATCTTTGTGTGATGTTATCTTGTGGGGGTTTTTATCTTTTTGTGTATGTTATCTTTGTTTATGTTATCTTTGTGTGATGTTTTCTTGTGTGTGAGTTATCTTGGTTTGATGTTATCTTTGTGTGTTTTTCTTGTGTGTGATTTTTATCTTGTGTTGATGTTTTCTTTGTGTGATGTTATCTTTGTGTGATGTTATCTTGTGTGTGATGTTTTTCTTTTTGGGGGTGATGTTTCTTGGGGTGATGTTAAACTTTTTTTGTGATGTTATCTTTGTGTGATGTTATCTTGTGTGTGGTTTTCTTGTTTTGTGATGTTATCTTTTGTGTGATGTTTTCTTTGTGTGTTGTTTTCTTGTGGTGATGTTATTTGTGTGTGATTTTTTATCTTTGTGTGATGTTATCTTTTTTGTGTGTTATTTTTGTGTGGGGATGTTATCTTTTTTGTGAAAGTTTTCTTTGTTTTGATGTTATCTTGTGTGTGGGTGTTATCTTTGTGTGATGTTATCTTTGTGTGATGTTATCTTGTGTTTTGATGTTAAACTTTGTGTGATGTTTTTTTGTGTGTGTTTTCTTTGTGTGATGTTTTTTTTTGTGTGATGTTTCTTTTTGTGTGTGTTATCTTTGTGTGATGTTATCTTTTTTGTGTGATGTTATTTGTGTGTTTATGTTATCTTCGTGTGTTTTTATCTTTGTGTGATGTTAAACTTGTGTGTGAAAGTTATCTTTGGGGTGATTTTTATCTTTTTGTGATGTTTTTCTTGTGGTGATGTTTTCTTTGGGGTGATGGGTTTTTCTTTGTGTGATGTTATCTTGTGTGTGATGTTATCTTTGTGTGAAGGGTTTCTTTGTGTGATGTTATCTTTGTGTGATTTTTTATCTTTGTGTGAAGTTACTTTGTTTTGATGTTATCTTTGTGTGATGTTATCTTTTGGTGATGTTATCTTTTTTTGTGATGTTAAACTTTTTTGTGTGAAAGTTACTTGTGTGTGATGTTATCTTCGTGGGGATTTATCTTTGTTGTGGTTATTTGTGTGTGATGTTTCTTGTGTGTGATGGGTTAATTTTTTGTGATGGGTTTTCTTTGTGTGATGTTATCTTGTGTGTGATGTTAAACTTTGTGTGATGTTATCTTTGGTGATGTTATCTTGTGTGTGTTTTTATCTTCGTGTGATGTTATCTTGTGTGTGATGTTATCTTTGTGGATGTTATCTTGTGTGATGTTATCTTGTGTGATGTTATCTTTGTTGATGTTATCTTTGTGTGATGTTATTTTTGTGTGGATGTTATTGGTGATGTTATCTTTGGTGTGATTTATCTTGTGTGATGTTATTTGTTGTGTGATGTTATCTTGTTGTGAATGTTAACTTTGTGTGATGTTTTTCTTTGTGTGATGTTATCTTGTGTTGATGTATCTTTGTGTGATGTTATCTTTGTTTTTGTGTTTTTTTGTGTGTGTTATTTGTGTTTTGATGTTTCTTTGTGTGAGTTTCTTTGTGGATGTTTTTTTGTTGATGTTATTTTGTGTTGATTTTCTTTGTGTGTGATGTTTTTCTTTGTGTGATGTTATCTTTTGTGGTGTTATCTTTTTGGGGATGTTACTTTGTGTGATGTTACTTGTGTGAGTTATCTGTGTATGTTTTATCTTTTGTGTGATGTTTTTTTGTGTGAGTTATCTTTGTGTGTTATCTTTGTTGTGTTATTGTGTGTATGTTATCTTGTGTGTGATTTATCTTTGTTGTGTGTTTTCTTGTGTGGGTGTTTTCTTGTGTGATGTTATTTGGTTTTTGGTTATCTTGTGTGATGTTATCTTGTGTGTGTTACTTTGTGATGTTTCTTTTGTGATTTTCTTGTGTATGTTATTTCGGTGTTGTTTTCTTGTGTGTGTTTCTTGTGTATGTTATCTTTGTGATGTTTTCTTCGTGTGATGTTATCTTCTGTGATTTATCTTCTGTGATGTTATCTTCTGTGATGTTTTTTCTGTGATTTACTTCTGTGATGTTACTTCGTGATGTTTTCTTCTGTGATGTTATTTCGTGGATGTTATCTTCTGTGATGTTTCTTTTGTGATGTTATCTTCATGTGATGTTATCTTTGTGTGTTATCTTATTTACTTGGATGTTTAAATTAGTTGTTATTAGTTATTGTTTTCTAAGTTTTTTGGGAAAAAAAAATTAAATTTACTTCATAAAAGTTATCTTTTTTGGTTTTGAAAAAAATTAAATTTTAAATTTATTTATAACGTATTTTACCCCTTTAAAAGGTTTGAAAAGGGAAAAAATTTTAAAAAAA
>NW_026473915.1:0-11478 GCF_026875155.1 Cherax quadricarinatus
GCCCATTTAATTACTGCACATTTTTTTGGTCACCGTATTACGAAGGGATATAAATTTCTCGGGAAAAGTAAAAAGGGAGGATGAAAAGAGATCCCATTTTCAAAACCTTCCCAAAGAGGATAGACAAAGGGGCCCTGAAACGCACTCCCTAGAAAGACTAATTAGGGGGATATGATTGAGGTTTATAAGGGGAAAGACAGGAATAATAAAGGGGGATGTAAATAGTGTGCTGATAATATCTAGCCTAGACAGGACTCGCAGCAATGGTTTTAAGTTGGAAAAATTCAGATTCAGGGGGATTAGGAAAGTACTGGTTTGGTAATAGAGTTGTGGATGAGTGAACAAACTCCAAGTACCGTTATAGAGGCCAGAACGTTGTGTAGCTTTAAAAATAGGTTGGATAAATACATGAGTAGATGTGGGTGGGTGTGAGTTAGACCTGATAGCTTGTGCTAACGGGTCGGTTGCCGTGTTCCTCCCTTGAGTCAATGTGACCTGACCTGACTAGGTTGGGTGCATTGGCTTAAGCCGGTAGGGACTTGGACCTGCCTCGCATGGGCCAGTAGGCCTTCTGCAGTGTTCCTTCGTTCTTATGTTCTTATGTAAACGATGGCAATTTAGGGGGTTGGGATTTTTCAGGGACTCTGCACTCTTGTAGACACACAATATCAATGGATTCAGTGGTTACTTTATGATGCAGGTCAGAAAATCTTTTTCTAAGTGACGCAATATTCCAACTTAAAATGGATAGTTTATACGAGTTTGGTTCCATTATAAAAGTCCAGGGATAGTATTCAATTTCTCAGCAAAATGAAAAAACTTACTAAATAACAAACAGACATAATCAATATCAATATCATCAGTATTATCCTTATCCAGTGAGTCTCCTAAGTGCACTTCCATTAGTGAGACCTCTTGGGAGTCTTTGTACACAGAGGTCACTGTGCTCTTTGTCTGTGAATGTATGGAAGGTGACACTATCCCTCGCACTCAACTCTCCGCTTTTATTACACTCATCACTATCATCACATGATTCACTTCCCTAATCATTATGACCAGTGATACATACACCATTATCAACAACCGGGTCATCTCCACACTCAATATCTATCAATACATTACACTCATCAGGTTGACTATCATGATGGCCTTCACTGCCCTTATCATCTTCACTGTGATTGTAAACACCACTATCAGATTCATCGTTTTTGTGATTATTAACACCACTGCAATCATCAGTTTGTTCATCATCACCACACTCATTTTCATAATGGCTGACTATCTGTGGGTTGATGTACTCATTTGCAACCTCTGTAAGTTTTTCCTCGTGGTGCTCAATTTGTTGTTTCAAACACCATTGTTGCTTCTCCAGTACTGTTATGCGCAGCTGCATGTTGTGTACCACCCCAGCAAGACTAGCGTCATCAGGAAGTATGAAGTCCCGATCAGCTGAGTCAGGTGGCTGACTGACAGCTACTCAAGATCAGCCAGACAGATGGTGTCAACACCCAAGCAGCATTAACTAGTGGTTGATAGCGACTGATCGTGCCTGATGATTACTCCCAGAGTGACTCGCTCAACCAAATTGTCTGAGTTTCAGCATGGGTCAGTATTCAGACATGAAGAACTGGTAGGCCTATTGCCTCATCATGGGGGGTGATGGGTGAGGCGGGAGCCATGCGGCTGGCGATGTGGGCGAACTTTCGCTCTGCAGGTCAGCATGAGCAGCTTGTGACTCCTGGAGTCTTACAATTGATACCATTCTAATGCAACGTCTGGTGGTTTCTTGAACCATCATAGCACTGTGGAGTAAGATGGCCTTGGCAACACTGCACACCAGTGTGACTTAGATGAGCATTTCCAAAGCAATGAGACCCCAGCGCTGACACTTGTAGCAATCTACGTGAGGTGCTTTGTACAAAAGCTTATTTTGTAACTCCTGTTAAGCGCTTGCACGAGAGTAGATATATGATGGTGAAGTCCCTTGACCCAATCCAACTCAGCCAATTTCAATCATTTGGAGTCGACGAGGGTTTGCAACTGATCTACAACAGGAATTTAGGATCCATGTACTTATTGACATTGTGGGATAACAATAAGTACTTTAGGTGATCTTGGTGGGGCAGCTTGGAGTTGGATGTTAGCATATTATGATAAGAATTTTTTCTATGAATGTTGGGTCGTTGTAACAAAAACGGTAATTATCCTCGTTCATGACGAAAGCGAATCCGAAGGTTTTTCTGGGTTGTCTAATGAAGCTTCGTAAAACCATCTAAACATTGACCTTCAAACTTCAGTGGTTAGCAGGGAAATCAAGCCTAACCGTTCTGCAATGGTTGTGTTTGCTCTCGTTGTTTCTTGCAGCAAGTCTCCTTTGGGAAATCCTCTTTCTTTTTTCACAGCTCCCTTCTTCTAAAACGTACGAATTCGCCTTCACCATCATTTACTTCGTTCACATCCATAGGGTCACTTTTAGTTCAGCTGCTTGAGATGGAAGAGTTAGTCTGTTACTTTTGGGTCAGTGAAACCGCCTTTATCCATAAGAGAGAGGGACATGAAGGGATACTTCACCTAGCTAGTACACAGGCAATATGTTGTAGTGGCCTGCGGGTCGCAGTGCGATTTTCAAGGCATATCCCCTTGGGCCCACAATTCTGCTCGAGAGTTAACAACACTGAACTACTTGTTATTACTTCCAGACCCGTAGTAACACTTACACAACTCACCCACTGGTCTTGAATACAACAAATTTTCCACTACTTAAGAACTAGTTCTCACAGCACCGAAGGTATGGCCGGAACACTGTAAACGTTCACAAAGGCATTCTGTAACTTGGACTTCACTGCCGCTTCAGCGCTGATTTAGCCTGGATTAGCTTAAAACTCACCCATATACCCATAAGTAGGATAAATGGTGACGAGTTTAAGGGATAAACCGGTGAATAGGAAGTCGAGAAGGGACTTCACCTCACTAGACAACACTCAGTATGGGTGTAAGTGGCAAGCTGGTCTTATAGTTGCCATTTACAGGTCACCCAGCAGTCCAACATCCCTTCACTCATTTTAAGCCTAGTAGGATAGTTGAATGGTCGCAACAATGTCCTAAAGTTCAGTGAAATCCACTCCGTGCAAATAGTTACAAACAAATCTTGCACACTTAACACTACTACCCAAACTTACAATGTTTATAGGTGAACCTCTGGCAGTCCCACTTAAAAAGTCTCTATAGTACTGCATTGCTCTTAAATTGTTTTCTTAACTAAAGCCACTGTCAGCAACACAGGTATGCCAGTCAAACACTGTAGACGTATACGTAGACATGCTGGGCCTATCAAATGCTGCTTTTCAAGCCTGCTTGAATGTGCCATGCTAAGCCCGTGCAACCACTGGAAATTTGCTTGTAGCAGGCATGTATGCACTCAGGAGACATATTCGTAAGATGAATGGAGTTGCGGCACGAGGACTGTTGTGTCCTCAGAGAGCTAATATAGAGTATAAACATTATATATGGAAAATACTTAAGATCACTCTGTAAATCTGCTTACCTGGATTACACTAGAAGAGTTTCCAGGGTCAATGCCCCAGCAGCCAGTGTCTGTGACCAGGCTCGCTGGTGGATCAGATCCTGATCAACCAGGTTGTTTTACTGGTCTTGCAGCATGCAATTAACATGCGAGCCACAGCCCGGCTGGTCAGGTACTGACTCTAGGTGCTTGTCCAGTGCTCGGCTTTGAATGACTGCCATGGGTCTATGTAATCCACCCATATGTATGCAAGGAGGCAGTTGAACAGACTTGTGCCCCTGACACTTATTGTATTTGTCTCATAACGAAGCTAGAGACACCCCTTCTTTTCATTGGGGGATGTTTGCAATCATCTGCCAAGTCTTTTGCTTTCATTCTGAGTGATTTCAGTGCAAGTTTGGTAACTATCCTCTAGGATTTTCCAGGTGTATATAAACAGTAACTCTCCTGCCTGCATTCAGGAGTACAAGTTCAGGAACTTCAAGTGCTCCCAGTAATTGCGGTTGTTTTATCTCCGTTATGCGTGCCATGAAGGTTCTCTGTACATTTTCTAAGGTCAGCAATTTCACCTGCCTTGAAAGGTGCTGTTAGTGGCAGCAATATTCCAGCCTAGATAGAACATGTGACCTGAAGAGTGTCATCATGCTTGGCCCCCGTAGTTTGAAGGTTCTCATTATCCATCCTGTCAGTTTTCTAAGCAGATGCGATTGATACAATGTTTATGGTCCTTGAATGTGAGATCCTCCAACCATGATCAATTCTCCCCCCAGGTCCTTGATGTTGGTTTGTTTCATTCTTTTTGTGGCTGGAATTTGTTTGTACTCTGATGAAATTTAACTTCCTCATGTTTGCCATAATGAGTAATTGAAATTTCCCATCGTTGAACTTCAATTGTTTTCTGCGAAATCATTAAAGATTTGGGTTGATGTCCACTGTCTGGAGCCCTTGCAGTGTCTGACAATGGAAGTACACTGCCATGCATTCGGGTGTCATCTGCAAAGGAAGAAATGGTGCTGTGGCTGACATCCTTGTCTATGTCAGATATGAGGATGAGAAACAAGATGTAGCGAGTATCTGTGCCTTGTGAACAAAGCTTGTCACCGTAGTCCACCTCAGACTTTACTCTGTTGACTACTACTCTTTGTGTTCTGTTATGAGGAAATTATAGATCCATCTACAACTTTCAAGGAACCACCTTCCGCCTTAACATATGTAGTGATGACTTAAAAAGGTTTGCAAACTGATGGGCTATTTCATGCAGGTAAAAAAACAGTGCTGTTAAAATTCCAAAATAGCTTACAAAAGTAAACAACCTACTAAAAACATCATTCTATGAAAACTGATGTTACGTCATGAGTGCCTTACCAAAATGAAGAACAAAACTCTTTCTATTCGGCTAAGAAAAACTGCGCAATGCCCAAAAAACCACAAATGCTTTGTGAGAGTGGAAAAATAGCAGTTAGGAAACAGCCCACTGGAAAGAGATACTTCTCTCCACAGAACATTACCTTAAAACATCCTAAGTGAGGCTGGACTACAGAATCAGAGTAAAAGTGCAGAATAATACCCATATTCCACCGTTAGTGTTATAATTGTCCTATTGACATAAATTTCGTGCCCCCCTAAAATTCTAATACCCAACCTACATTATTGTCATGTATGTACTCAAGCGACCTATTCTACCTCATAGTCTTATGTATTTAATATCTACAGAATCTATCTCCTTTAAATAACAACTTACCACATCACTGTTCTCATCTTATTTTAAATTATAAACTAAACATAACTTGACTTCAATAATTCTACCGTCACTTTAAAAACTCAATTGCCCAATTTTATTCTAAATCCCTATTATTTGCCCAATTTACTTTAAACTATATTGATCAAACTTATTGAAACCTCTATTATTGACCATTTTTATTCACATAACTTTTTTTAACCCTAGTATTTTCAAACTACAACTTTTATATCACCTGTCTACCATCTTACTAGCATAATTATAACAAAGTCATTTGCCATTTTTTATTTTTATCAATGCTTTTGTTTTTATATTTATTTGCTACCTAGTTTTTTCCTGTCAATTTTAAATCTAATTATACTCTAATTCTTGTAAACAACTATACAAAGACCTTAGTGCAATTAACAATTGAGTGTCTTGTTCCGTCATTATATTATTAGATTTAAATCCAGTTTTTACTCTAGCTCATTCTAGCTCAATACATAGTCAATACCAAATTCACTATACAAGACCATAGTGCAATTACTAGTGAGAGACTGGGTGCAATTTGTAATTTGTATTTTATATTATTAGACTAAAGTTGTTGTACCATAGCTCTTTCTACCTCAATACATAGTCAATACCAAATTCACTATATTAGACCATAGTGGCAATTACTAGTGAGAGACTGATTGCTACTTTTATTGTAGTTTTTTAATTTGTAATTTTTTATATTATTAGATTAAATTCAGTTTTGTACCATAGCTCATTCTACTCAAGACATAGTCAATTACCAATTCACTATATTAGACCACAGAGCAATTACTAGTGAGAAAATATGTACAAATTTTAATTTGTACTTTTATATATTAGATTAAACCTATTATACATTAGCTCACTCTAGCTCAAAACAGAGACTACCACAAAAGTCATTATTAGACCTTAGTGCAATTACAAGTGATAGTCTTCGTTTCATTCTTAATTTGTTAATTTTTATATTAACTAGTTATACTAGTTGTAACTTTTAGTTATTCCAGCACAACACACAGACAACATCAACTTCATTATGTATAGTAGGACTATCCCTACATGACACAAAATACTCTAGCTATATACTTGTCCAACTTCCAACCACTAAAGATATCAGTAGTAGAATCAACACACGAAACTCTCTCCAGGTAAACTCCAGGGTAAACACAACACAGGAATATAAATAACCATAAGTTTAAACCTAGAAAGATGATTGATCACGTTGACACCCTGATCTAAACTCCATAATCAGACACCACTCAAAACCTATTGGAAAGAAAACTGCCTTTATACACAGCATCACAATCCACTACTAATCCTAAACAATGCTAAAAGTCTATCAGTACTAAACTACAACATCAATGTCCTTAAGCAAACACTATATGACCTCCTAGCACACTCCTTTTGAGATCACAAAAGACACGCTTCTCCTGCATTATTCTTACTGAGGACCTGTCTTAAGCAGACCCAATATATATCTACCCTCTACCAGGATACACAGCGGATTCACAACTGCAGAACAAACCAAGTTGGGGAGTGTATAGCATCTATTACTCTTAACCAATTTTCTTGTCTTAGCACCACTTGCTTTAGTGATGAATATGGGGAATACATCTTTGCTAATTTTATCTGTAAAAAACCATAAGACGCCTATAACAATGGGGGTGCCATTTACCGGATACACCTCACACAAACCTCCCAAATTTCATTGAGAATTTAAAGTCACTATAACAAACAGACAAATGAATAAGCACCACCTTCTCTTAGCTGGAGACTTCAACATCAACCCTTGGCTTACTAAGATGATCAAGCCTGTAACTGATTCATCAACAATAGAACAACACACCTCCATACCAACTATTAACTAAACCAACCAGGCTCACTGAGACGAATGCAACCATAATAAGACCACATATGACCATATACAGCCACCCTAAATCAGGGATAATCACCAGATAGGGGGGATACCAACAGACCCCTGCAGTCTTCAAGCTGGCACTTGGACAAGAGCAACCGTAAAGGCATGTTCCTGATCAGCGGGTGCCGTGGCTCGTAGTTGGTTTGCGTGCAGCACAGCAACAGCCTGGTTGATCAGTCGCTGATCCACCAGGAGCCTGGTCACAGACCGGCCGCGGGGGCGTTGACCCCGAAACTCTCTCCAGGTAAACTCCAGGTAAACTACAGACTTCCACTAAACCCTACCTTCCTCCTGACAAACCATTATACAAACCACCACTAGAATACAACAAAGTCTCATTTATGACACCATGACTAGGCCTCAGTAAGGAAGTTCACAGCTGACCTAGAGACTGTTGATTGGCCTACAGAATTCCTCCAGAGGCCAATGGTATTGATGACTGAACAGACATCTTTCTAACAAATTACTTAGACTAAACAACAGAACAATGTTCTATAAAAACAAAAACAGATCACAAACAAACGCTTGGTTGGCCCAGGCTAAACCCGAGCACCATTCTGAAATCCATTGACAAGAGAACACCAATATGAAAAGCAATATAAGACAGGGCTTAATACACCAAAGATATTCTTAACACATGAGAGTATTAGTTTTAAACCAACGCTCTTATATGGGGTGTGCAGCGTGGGTGATGAATGTTGCAGCGAGGAGAATGGCTGGAGCAGTTGGAGATGTCATGTCTGGAGGGCATGTGTGGTGTGAATATAAAAGCAGAGAAGTCGTATTTTGGTGAAGTTAGGAGAGGTTGCGGGATTACCAAAACTGTTGACCAAGAGGCTGAGGAAAGGTTGTTGAGGTGGTTCGGACATGTAGAGAGAATGGAGCGAAACAGAATAACATCAAGAGAGTATCAGTCCCTGTAGTGGAAGGAAGGCGGGGTAGGGGTCGCCTAGGAAGGTTGTATGGTAGGGGGTAAAGGAGTTTTGTGTGCGAGGGCATGGACTTCCAGCAGGCATGCGTGAGCGTGTTTGATAGGAGTGAATGGAGACAAATGGTTTTTTAATACTTGACGAGCTGTTATTTAGTGTGAGCAAAGTAACATTTATGAAGGGATTCAGGAAACGCAGGCCGGACTTGAGTCCCTGGAGATGGGAAGTACAGTGCCCTCACTCCTGATGGCGGGGTGTTAATGTTTGCAGTTTAAAAACTTGTAGTGTAAAGCAACCCTTCAGTGCAAGGAAAAAAAACCAAGTGTGGGGGGTGGGATGGAGTGAATGATGGTGAAAGTTTTTCTTTTCGTGCCACCCATCTGCCTTGGTGTGAATCGGCCGGTGGTGATAAATAGAAAAAAAAAAAAATAAATTTCTTAAACCTATTCATCAGCTCTCACCAAAGTAATAAAATAAGCCAAACAACATACACTCCAGTAGATTAACAGACACTAGAGGAGATATAAAAAAGACCTGGAAAAACACTCTCTCAGACTCTAGGACCCACAAACTGAGAAAAACAAGAATATTGTCCTAACTAAACCTAATGAAACACAGACTACAACCCACTAACACAGCTAACAAGATAAACGACTTCTTCTTCAAACATAGGATCTATCTCGCCATAAAAATCCCACATACCAATGCCCATGCCGGGGACTACCTAGATGGAAATTTCCCTAATTCTTCTATCTTGCACCACAGAGCCCCCACGGAAGTCATTGAGATCATAAAGTCACTTAAAAACAACTCCGGGGAATCGTCACATTCCCACCATACAGTAGCAAGCAAAGCGGGGCCCATGTCCTTTACGCATGCTATTTCATTACTTTTTAACAAGTCAATAGAGACTAGCACCTTCCCGAAACAACTCAAGATGGCAAGGTTACACCAATACATAAATGGTTGGTGACCCACAGACTTAAACAACTATAGGCCAATATCTAACTTACGCCCATTGCTTATCATCCAAAAATCTTTGAGAAACTCGGTGTCACAGGAGACTGTTTCATTTATATGGGCTCCAAACCTACTCAAACCCCTGCCAGTTTTGGATTCAGGAAAAATAAAAGCACTAATGATGCAATCTAAAATGCTAGATCTGCTTTGTGGGGATCAAGCATTGGAAAATAAGGAATATCCACTAGGAATTTTTTTATTGACCTAAGAAAAGCTTTTTGACACAGTAAACACGAAATCCTACTCCACAAACTTGACCACTACGGTATAAGAGGCCATGCGCTTGCCTATTTTCAAAATCCTTACATTTCAAATAGGTATCAGTACGTCACCATTAAAGACACAGCATCAGCAAACACGGCCACTTGATAACTAGAGTTTCCGCAGGGAAGTGTCCTTGGCCCCTGCTCTTCCTCATATAACATCAAATGAGACCTTACAAACGTATCCAACACCTGAAACCCATTCCTCTTTGCTGATGACAGCGACTTATTCATCTCTCACCCTAATCCTTGCCCACCCTTAACACCATTGTGAATGAGGAGCTGATTATAAATATCGACTTGGATGACAGCCAATAACAACTTACCTTAATGCACTGACAAAACTTATCAATAATTATATGTTTGTAGCAGAGCTGGAATGCACAAATTACATTAAGATTGACAAACACTCTAATTACCAGAAATAATTGGGGAAAATGCCTAGGCTTATACCTTTACAAAACCTGATTCAGCACCATATTCCAGCATTAGCCAAAAAAGTATCCAAAACGGTTTGGGATCCTCTCCAAGATACGATACTACGTGCCGCAAAAATGCCCACACACTTAAAGTATCCATACTCACCTATGCTATTTGTGCTTGGGGCGATCAACTGCAGCACACACCTAAAAGCCTATAATAACCCAACAAAAAGCTGCAGTAAGAATAATCACTAAATCCCATCCTGTTCAGCACACCCCGCCCCACCTTCAAAGATCTAAACTTACTCCCATTTCAGTAACATCCACACTTACTACTGTGCAATCTATATCAGCAGGGCCCCCCCCTTTAAAAAAAAAAACCCCTCTTAAATAAAATCACCCTTGACCTAAAACGCTTTCTTGATGATTGTGAAAGGAACCCACAGGCATAACACCAGAAACAAACATCTGTACGACATTCCCCATGTCCGACTAAACCTTTAACAAAAAATTCAAGTATGTCAAAGGCCCTAAAATCTGGAATACCCTACCTGAGAAACTCTAGAACTGCAGACTATCAGGACTGAACCAGGACATACTACCATTAGAAAACATCTTATCTCCCTGTATACACCCCGTCAAACTAACTTCACGAATACCACCTGGTGGTTCACACTTTATCACTCGCTCACATTCATCTGACCAAAACAGAAATATTAATCTCAGTCTTAAAATAATGAATCCTGTGATACTACCAATAACTGAAACTATATACGTGCCAAAACAAAAGCATTCACAATGCTAAACTCACAAAATAGTATTTAGTCACTTAGCCAAAATACCAACTTACCTCATAATTTGTAATATTTACATTTAAGAATAAAACTAAGTATGCCCGAAATGCCTAGCCAATGCTAATGTTCTAGTGGTACACTCTGTAACTCAATTTTACTTACATGAAAACCACAAACAATAACCAAATTTCTGTAAACTCAGCATTGAATCCTATAGAGAAATAACTTTGAATTGAGAATTGAAATTGAATTGTATTCCTTTACACGCATTTGATATGCTATAATACACCATGTCACACATGTCGAATGCTATTGCAAAGTCGTATATATTTCATCTGCATCTTTTGTCTTCTAGTGCATCTAGAAACCCTGTCGTTAGTGACACCAGAAGTTGAGACCGACGGGAGCGATCTTATCTAAACCCATGTTGCCCTGGGTTTGTGTAATTTGATGTGTATCAGAATGGGTAGCAATCTTGCTTCTTTAGACCATTTCAAATATTTTTTATGATAGGGATTCTTGGTGCTATCGTCTTGTATTCTTTGCTGTTGCATTTAACTGCCCCCTTTGTGGAGTGGAGCTATGTCTGTTGTTTTCAGTAACTGTGGAAGACCCCCCGTGACCAGATGCTTCCTCCTCCATAGGATGTAAAAAGCTCGTGATAGGGGCTTCTTGCAGTTCTTGTCGAACACGGCGTTCCATGAACAGGCCCGGGGCAGAGGGCATGGGCAAGCCATTTATCGCCTGTTCAAAGTCATTTGGCATCAGGATAACATCAGATAGACTTGTGTTAACCAAATTCTGAGGCTCCTCTCATAAAAAATTATTTTGATCTTCGACTCAGTCTTGTTAGCTCTTGCTA
>NW_026473916.1:0-11214 GCF_026875155.1 Cherax quadricarinatus
ACTTCCTTTCACCTCCTTATCCCATCAATATCACCAGATCTTCATTAAACTTAAGTGTCAATTATTCTATTGCTATTATTCTATTGTTATTGTAATTATTCTATTGCATTAAACTTAATATTTCATGTGGTAAAATTTTTTTTCAATACTTTTGGGTGTCTTGCATGGATTGATTTGATTCCCATTGTTTCTTATGGGAAAATTGATTCGCTTTTCGATAATTTCGGTATTCGATGAGTTCTCGGGAACAGATTAATATCAAATACCAGGGTCACTGTATATGTATTGTAGGTAGTAGGTTGGTAGACAGCAACCATCCATGGAGGTACTACCGTCCTGCCAAGTGATTCTAAATGAAAGCTTGTAGTTATTTTACATGATGGTAGGATTTCTGGTGTTCTTTTTTCTGCCTCATAAACATGCAAGATTTCAGGTACATCTTGCTACTTCTACTTACACTTAGGTCACACTACACATACATTTACAAGCATATATATACACACCCCTCTGGGTTTTCTTCTGTTTTCTAACTAGTTCTTGTTCTTGTTCAGTTCCTCTTATCTCCATGGGGAAGTGGAACAGAATTCTTCCTCCACAAGCCATGCATGTTGTAAGAGGCGACTAAAATGCTGAGAGCAAGGGGCTAGTAACCTGTTCTTCTGTATATATTACAAAATTTAAAAAAAGGGACTTTCGTTTTTCCTTTTGGGCCACTCTGCCTTGGTGGGATACGGCTGGCACGTTGAAAGAAAGAAGAATATAGAATGGACCCCCGAATTTCGTCTGCATCAAGTTTCATGAAATCCGACTTTCGGCAAATTTTTTCAGAAAAATTTAACCTTGCGGTTCGTGATTGGACTTGTGATTCGGCGACCGTCGGTACCCATCCGCCCGTCACCATGCATGCAAAGCCAGTCTCTCGCACCATTCACACTTAGTGTGCTATTGTTTACCAGCATTTGACCATCACCCCGCAGGTTCATACAATACATTCCATAATAAACCATTGTTTTTTGTTTACCTGGAGTTTACATGGAGAGAGTTCCGGGGGTCAACGCCCCCGTGGCCCCGGTCTGTGACCAGGCCTCCTCGTGGATCACAGGCTGATCAACCAGGCTGTTACTGCTGACTGCATGCAAACCAACATACGAGCCACAGCCTGGCTGGTCAGGTACCAACTTTAGGTGCTTGTCCAGTGCCAGCTTGAAGACTGCCAGGGGTCTATTGATAATCCCCCTTATGTATGCTGGGAGGCAGTTGAACAATCTTGGGCCCCTGACACTTATTGTATGGTCTCTTAACGTACTAGTGATACCTTGCTTTTCATTGAGGGGATGTTGCATCATCCCGCCAAGTGTTTTGCTTCGTTGTGAGTGATTTTCATGTGCATGTTCAGTACTAGTCCCTCTAGAATTTTCCAGGTGTATATAATCATGTATCTCTCCCGCCTGCATTCCAGGGAATACAGGTTCAGGAACTTCAAGCGCTCCCAGTAATTGAGGTGTTTTATCTCTGTTATGCATGCTGTGAAGGTTCTCTGTACATTTTCTAGATCAGCAGTTTCACCTACCTTGAAAGGTGCTGTTAGTGTGCAGCAATATTCCAGCCTAGATAGAACAAGTGACCTGAAGAGTGTCATCATGGGCTTGGCATCCCTAGATTTGAAGGGTTTTTATTATCCATCCTGTCATTTTTCTAGCAGCTGCGATTGATACAATGTTATGGTCCTTGAAGATGAGATCCTCTGACATGATCACTCCCAGGTCTTTTACGTTGGTGTTTCGCTCTATTGTGTGGTGGGAAATTTGTTTTGTACTCTGATGAAGTTTTGATTTCCTCGTGTCTTCCATATCCGAGTAATTGAAATTTCTCATCGTTGAATTTTCACATAGTTTTCTGCAGCCCATTGAAAGATTTGGTTGATATCTGCCTGGAGCCATGCGGGTGTCTGCAATGGAAGACACTGTCATGCAGATTGGTGTCTTTCTACAAAGGAAAAGGAACGGTGCTGTGGCTGACTTCCTTGCCCTACGTCAGATATGAGGATGAGAAACAAGATGGGAGCGAGTACTGTCCCTTGTGGAAACAGAGCTTTTCACCGTAGCCCCCTCGGACTTTACTGTGTTGACTACTACTCTTTGTGTTCTGTTTGTGAGGAAATTATTGATCCATCTACCAACTTTTCCTGTTATTCCTTTAGCATGTTTTTTGTGCGCTATTACGCCATGGTCAACTTGTCGAAGGCTTTTGCAAAGTCTGTATATATTACATCTGCATTCTTTTTGTCGTCTAGGGCATCTAGGCCCTTTTCGTAGTGATCCAATATTGAGGCAGACAGGAGCGACCTTTTTCTAAACCATGTTGCCCTTGGTTGGGTAATTAATGTGTTTCTAGATAGGTGCCCATCTTGCTTCTTAGGACCCTTTCAAAGATTTTTTATGATATAGGATGTTAGTGCTATCGGTCTGAAGTTCTTTGCTATTGCTTTACTGCCCCCTTTGTGGAGTGTGGCTTGTAGTGATACTGGTCCTGTGGGGAGCAGCAGCAGGATAATACTGCACCACCTCTTGGGGCCCTTAACAACAAAAAAACGTTTGGGTGTGTGTCATGGGCGCCAGCACATGGTGTGAGATTCTCTCTCCTCTATCTATATATATATTATATATATATATATTTAAAATATTTTATATTTATATATATATATTATATATATATTATAAATATGTATATATATATATATATATATATATATAAATATATATATATATATATTTTATATATTATATATATATATATATATATTTTATATATATTAGTGATGCAGATTGCATTTGGTGAGTTTAAATATATGTGGCCTGTAGTTATAACTTTTCTCTTGACATATGCAAGACATCACCATCCCTGTAGAAGCCATTATTAGATGTATAGTCATTATATTTTGTTGTTGCAGAAGTACATGAAGTTTTTATGTTCAATAAAGCCTGAGATAAGGCCTTTTTTCTAACAATTTATTGAACATAGAACCCCTGGGCTACCTGGTGGTGACCCTGCGCTAGACACATCACAACATGGAGCTTTACTGAAACCGGAGGCGACTGTGACCCCAGCTTATAAAACGGCTGTCAGGAATGGAAGCACTGGTTTAAGACTTTCGAAATTTTGGGACCCCTTTCAAAGAAGATCTAGATAACTAAGTCGCCCCAAAAATTTTGGTCACCTAAGATATAGAGGCTTTTTCTGAGTGAAATACCACAAAGATGTATCAAAACCCTAAAGTCCCAGTTAAAAAAACAAAAATGAAATCTTTGCACCTATCGCCTTGAAAAACCGCCGCCAGCAGATTGATGTCCTTAGGGGAAATCTTTAAGCACTGAAAATTTTAGGTAAGGACTGTCACTTCCAAGAGTGACAGCTGCTCAGTATTGTAAAGAGTCATAGGGTGCTTTTACAGTGGACGCAATCACCAATAATAATGCGCGTTTATTGGAGAATAAAACTCTCGACTTAGCCATCCCTTTGACCGGGAAAAGAGCTCTGATTCAGCCCGAAAGAATTCTGAAGTAACTACCACCAGTTTCTCGAGGGTAAGTGCTGCAATTCCTACCAAGACCTTGCAATGAAGTTACTTGAACCTCCCTCATGACAGCCAGCAGGTATGGTGTGTTTTTTTTGTGGTTTTTCAAGACACCCACGTCCAAAGTGTCCGCCGTAACAATGTGCCATAAAGCCAAAAGAAAGGGTCACTTTGCTAAAGTTGTCGTGCTAATCTAGTCCCTCCACTTTTCCATGATCATGGACTTACAACAGTGATTTTCTGCGGTTTACTCCAAATTCACTGCAAAGGCATTTTTGTAAAATTTCATCAAGGGGAAACAAAAGTAGATGGCTTTTGATGTGCAGCCAGAGAGTTTATCCCCCCTTTGACTTATTTAAAAACGCCACTCCTTGACGTACTCACTCATCAGGTACCGTTTCCAGGGCATAAAACACCTCTATTAGACCTTGGGGTTTTTGTAAGGTAAAATCTCAGAGTTAATGGAAAGGTTTTTTCAAGATGTACATTTAGCTATTCTCCCCACAACTGTGCTCGATGTTATCCTTGGTCAGGACTTTCAGAAACTGCTGGTAGTGTCACCTTTAAATATGGAGGTGAAATGCCTCCCCTTTTTTGTCTTGGACTTTGCACTTTGGGTGACCCCCCCAAAGTTTGCAAATCTTTCCGAGGTTTCCATCCTATATCAGCTAAGTCCCCGCCCCCTATTCTTTGAGGATCGGATGTTCATTGAGAAAGAAACCAGAGGCGTGAAGGAGGGTATTTAGAACCTGATTCCCCGGCGGCACAGGTTGTTTTTGTTTTAAGATGGTTATAGGAAACGGAGACTGGCTATCGATTATCTGAGACAAAAAACAAATTTTCCCCTTTTTGATGGGTCCCTCACCTCGAATTGATGAACAGTGAACAAAATTGCTCAGTACTATGTTTTTTAGCACAATTGATCTAAGAGTGCCATCACCAAGCCCTTAAAGGTAAATTTAAACCCTAACGCATTTCAGGCTAGTGATGGCCTGTATAAATTTCAAAACCTTCGACAATGTACCCTGGCATAAACGCACAAAATGCGTGCTAAAGGAAAAAAAAGGGGAAAAATCGGTCGTGGGCTTAAAAATTTCCCACTAAAAGAACACAGAGAGAAATCGTCAACAGAGTAAAGTCCCAGGAGCTACGGGGGAAAAGCTCTGTTCCACAAGGCCAGTCTCGCTCCCCATCTTGTTCCCTCATCCTCTATCGACATAGACAAGGTGTCAAACCAAAAGAACCCTTTTCCTTTGCAGATGGCACCCGAATCTGCATGAAGTGTCTTTCCCTTGCGACACTGCAAGGGTCCAGGCGGACATCAACAAATTTTCAGTGGCTGCAGAAAAAAAATAAGTTCAACGATGAGAAATTTCAATTACCAGATATGGTAAAAAATGAGGAAAATTAAAAATTTTATCAGAGTACAAAAACAAATTCTGGCTACAAAATAGAGCGAAAAACCCAAAGTCAAAAACCCGGGGGTGTCATGTCGGGGGTCTCCCTTTAAGGACCATAACATTGTATAACGCATTCTAGAAAAATGACGGGGTGGAAATTTAGAACCTTTAAAATAGAGAGGCCAAGCCCTGATGACACTCTTCAGGTCCGTTCTATCTAGGCGGAGTATTGCTGCACCTAAAAGCACCTTTCAAGGGAGGGAAATTGCCGACCAGAAATGTACAAGAACTTTCACGGCGCGCTTTAAAGGAGATAAAACACCCAATTTTCTGGGAGCGCTTGAGGTTTTTAAAACCCGTATTCCCTGGGAAAGCAGGGGGAGAGATACAGATTTTTTTTACACCCGGAAAATCCTAGAGGGACTAGTACCGAACTTGCACACGAAAATCACTCACTACGAAAGCAAAAGACTTGGCAGACGATGCACCATCCCCCCAATGAAAAGCAGGGGTGTCACTAGCACGTTAAGAGACCATACAATAAGTGTCAGGGGCCCGAGACTGTTCAACTGCCTCCCAGCACACATAAGGGGGATTACCAACAGACCCCTGGCAGTCTTCAAGCTGGCACTGGACAAGCACCTAAAGTCAGTTCCTGATCAGCTGGGCTGTGGCTCGTACGTTGGTTTGCGTGCAGCCAGCAGCAACAGCCTGGTTGATCAGGCTCTGATCACCAGGAGGCCTGGTCACAGACCGGGCCGCGGGGGCGTTGACCCCCGGAACTCTCTCCAGGTAAACTCCAGGTATCAGTTTACCAGAGTCCCTTTTGGAGTCACCAATGGGGTAGCTTGCTTCCAACGAATTATGGATTTCACTCATTCAGTAAGAGCACATCGTGGGAACTTACGCGTATTTAGATAATGTTACCATTTGTGGGATGACCAGGAGGAACATGATGCAACCTTGATAAGTTTTTTCGAGCGCAGAAGAAAAATATCAGTTACAATGAGGAAAAGTGCTATTTTTCAACTAAAAGGCTTAGCATCCTTGGTTATGTAGTGGAAGGAGGTTCAGTATTCCCAGACCTGAACGACTACGACCTCTAAGGGAACTTCCAATGCCTCAAAGACAAAAGTCACTCTGAAGAACTCTTGGTACTCTTTGCTTATTACTCACAATGAATCTACAACTATTCAAGTAAAGTCCGCCCATTGGTGCTACCACATTTCCTGTGACAAGGAAGCAGAAGCCGTTTCCATATCTCTCAACAGGACATTGAAAAATCAGTAGTTCAAGTTATTGATGAGTCCCTACATTCGAAGTGGAAACGGATGCATCTGACATTGCCATTGCTGCAGTCTTACTCAGGAGGACGACATAGCCTTCTTTTCGAGAACTTTTCAGGATCAGAGAAATGTTACGCTGCTGTAGAAAAGGAAGCCCAGGCAATCATAGAAGCAGTTTGCCACTGGAGCATTATTTAACTGGTAGACATTTCACCATAAGAACTGACCAACGGTCCGTGATGTATATGTTCGACAAGAAGCACAAAAGTAGGATAAAGAATGACAAGATATTACGCTGGAGGATGGAACTATCGTGTTATGACTTTGATATTCTGTACCGACCGGGTCAAGAGACATCTCACCTGATGCATTCTATAGTCCCACTGTGGAGCAGCATGTCATGATTTGCAATCACTCTCAGCGCTCCACAATGCTTTGTGTCACCAGGAGTTACACACTGTACCAATTTTGTCAATCAAAGAACATGCCCTACTCAGTGGAAGATGTGCGACAAGTGATCAGAGCATGCAGAGTATGTGCAGAGTGCAAGCCAACTTTCATCAGCCAGAGAAGACTCATCTCATAAAATCCACCCAGCCTTTCGAAGATTGAATATAGATTTCAAGGACCTCTACCAAGCACAAATCAGAATAGGTATTTCCTTAACATAGTAGATGAATATTCAAGGTTTCCCTTTGTATTCCCCTGTGCAAATATGGCTGCTTCAACTGTTATTAGTTGTCTTTCACAGTTGTTCTCTATTTTTGGTATGCCAGCTTATATCCATTCAGACAGGGGATCCTCGTTCATGAGTAACGAACTTCAGGAGTTTTTGGCTAGCAAAGGTATTGCCTGCAGCAGAACAACAAGCTACAACCCTCAAGGCAATGGTCAAGTGGAGTGGTTCAATGGTACTATATGGAAGGCAGTTACAATGACATTGAAGTCGCGCAATCTACCTGTTGAACACTGGCAAACTGTCCTACCTGATGCTCTTCACTCTATTAGATCATTGCTGTGCACAGCTACTAATGCAACCCCTCATGAAAGACTCCTCAACTATTCACGTCGTTCCTCTATGGGAGTCTCCGTGCCCACTTGGTTATGTCATCCTGGACCCGTTCTCCTGAAGAGTCACCGTAGGATGAACAAGACGGATCCTTTAGTGGAAGAGGTAGAGCTCCTGCAAGCTAATCCACATTACGCCCACATTCGCTACCAAAATGGTGAAGAGACTACAGTATCTACAAGACATTTAGCCCCAGTTGAAATCCCCATTAGTGTGGAATCTCAAGATACACCAATAGATGTGAAAGATGCTTCGTTTTCTCCTGGAAAGTTCCTTGAGATTACCCCTATGGAAATAGAGGATTCTGCTCCAGCAGTTAATCAAACCCCGCTGGAAAATATCGAACCTGGTGAAGATCCTCAAGGGCTACGAAGGTCTGGACGTGTACGTCGCCCACCTAACAGTTTGGGAGATTACTGTCTCTGATATTTAAGAAGGGGGAGATTGTAGTGATACTGGTCCTGTGTGGAGCAGCAGCAGGATAATACTGCACCACCTCTTGGGGCCCTTAACAACAACAACAGTTTGGTGTGTGTCATGGGCGCAAACACATGGTGTGTGATTCTCTCCTCCTCTATCTATATATATATATATTAGTGATGCAGATTACATGGTGAGTTTAAATATGTGGCCTGTAGTTATAACTTTTCTCTTGACATATGCAAGACATCACCATCCCTGTAGAAGCCATTATTAGATGTACTAGTCATTATATTTTGTTGTTGCAGAAGTACTATGAAGATTCTATGTGCAATAAAGCCTAGAGATAAGGCCTGTCTTTCTATCACGACAATGGGCTATGTCTGTTGTTTTTAGTAACTGTGGGCCGACCCCAGTGTCCATGCTCCCTCTCCATAGGATGGTAAAAGCTCGTGATAGGGGCTTATTGCAGTTCTTGATGAACACGGAGTTCCATGAGTCTGGCCCTGGGGCAGAGTGCATGGGCATCTCATTTATCGCCTGTTTGAAGTCATTTGGCATCAGAATAACATCAGACAGGCTTGTGTTAGCCAAATTCTGTGGCTGTCTCATAAAAAAATCATTTTGATCTTCGACTCTAAGTCTGCTTAGCGGCTTGCTAAAAACTGAGTCATATTGGGACTTGAGTAGCTCACTCATTTCCTCGCTGTCATCTGTGTAGGACCCATCTTGTTTAAGTAGGGGCCCAATACTGGACGTTGTTCTCGATTTTGATTTGGCATAGGAAAAGAAATACTTTGTGTTTCTTTCGATTTCATTTATGGCTTTTGGTTCTTCCTGCGATTCCTGACTCCTATAAGATTCTTTTAGCTTAAGTTCAATGTTTGTTATTTCTCTGACCAGTGACTCCCTATGCATTTCAGATATTTTGGCCTCTTTTAGCTGCTCTGTTATTCTTTTCCATCGCCTGTAAATGGAGTGCCTGTCTCTTTCTATTTTACATCTACTCCTCCTTTTTCTTAGAGGAATAAGTCTTGTGCATACATCAAGTGCCACCAAGTTAATCTGTTCTAGGCATAAGTTGGGGTCTGTGTTGCTTAGTCTATCTTCCCAGCTTATATCGGTTAGGACTTGGTTTACTTGGTCCCACTTTATGTTTTTGTTATTGAAGTTGAATTTGGTAAATGCTGCCTTGTGACTTATCTCATTATGTAGATCTTGGGCTCCACGCACACATGTCTGAACCTCAATTATGTTGTGATTTGAGTATATTGTTTTTGATATGGCGACATTTCATATCAGATCATCATTGTTAGTGAAGATGAGGTCTAGTGTATTCTCCAGTCTAGTAGGCTCTATTATTTGCTGGTTTAAATTGAATTTTGTGCAGAGATTTAAAAGCTAGTGTCTGTGTGTTTTCGTTAGAGCTGCCTCCTGGTGTTATCACTGCAACAACATTATTTGCTACATTCCTCCATTTTAGGTGCCTTAAGTTGAAATCTCCTAGGAGCAAGATGTTGGGGGCAGGAGCTGGCAGATTTTCAAGACAGTGGTCAATTTTTAACAGCTGTTCCTGGAATTGCTGGGACATTGCATCCGGAGGCTTGTAACTACCACAATGACTAGGTTTTGGTTCTCGATCATTACTGCTAAAACTTCCACTACATCATTTGAGGCATTAAGCAGTTCTGTGCAAACAAGTAACTCTGCCATGTACAGGCCAACCTCCCCCCCTTTTTCCTGGGATCCATATTTCGTTGTCCAAGTGATCCTTTATGTGGGTCTTTGTGTAACATGCGAACATTGCATTTGCCTCTGCAAGCATTCCACGGATGAAAGGTATTTTGTTGTTCATTGCTGGCTTGAGACCCTGTGTATTTGCAAAGAAGAATGTCATCGGACTGGTGGTATTGTTGGTGCTGGGGGAACTGATTGCAACTGCTAAATAAGTCACCATGGGCCCAAGGAAAGCTAGTGCTAGCCCTTTGGTAAAGAAAGTGAGGAACACATTCGAGTTCAAGAAGAAAATCATTGAAAAATATGAGAGTGGAGTGAGTGTTACAGAACTTGCCAGGATGTATGGCAAACCACATTCAACTATCACTTCGATCGTAGTGAAGGGAAAGGATATAAAGTGTGCTGTTGTTGCAAAAGGCGTAGATCAGAAGGTTACAGAAAACTGCGGGGCAGGGGATAGTGTGGGGGTAGAGGGTAGCAAGAGATTAAGGTAGAAAAGGCTGAAGGTATCATCAGAGTTTGTGAAGTCAGTAGTTGTCAAAAAGTCAATGAGAGAGTCCGTATGAAAGGTGGGTCCATCAGCGAGAAGGGAAGGTAAAGAGAGAGCAGCGGAGCGAAGACGATGTTGGAGGTAAATTCTGTGTGCTTGATAAAGTGGGCAGTCTAACAGAATGTGGCTGACCGATAATGGAACCTGGCAATTCTCACAGAGAGGAGAAGGGCGCCTCTCCATTAGATATCCATGAGTAAGACGAGTATGGCCAGTGCAAAGGCAGGAGAGAGTAGTCTCCCAACCTCGACACTGGTGACAAGAAGACGGCCAGTAACCTATACTCGGGCAGAGTAGACCAACGTTGCTGCCAACGGGTGTGAAAGACTGTAGCTATTGCAACAAAATAATCCATAAATGGAACACCTCTATATGAAACTGGTAGGTCATGTACTGCTGGCCACGCAGCAGTGTCTGCCTGTTCATTGCCCTGTATTCAAATTCAAATTCAAAGTTTATTCTCTATAAGGATTACAATGCTGAGTTTACAGAAATTTGGTTATTGTTTGGTTTACATGTAGTAAAATTGTGATTACAGAGTGTACCACTAGAACGCTTAGCACGGCTAGGCATTTCGGGCATACTTAGTTTTATTCTTAATTGTAAAATATTACAAATTATGAGGTAAGTTGGAATTATGGCTAAGTGACTAAATACTAGTTTGTGAGTTTAGCAATGTGAATGCTTTTGTTTTGGCACAGTACATAGTTTCAGTATTGGAGTATCACAGGATTCATTATTTTAAGACTGAGATTAATATTTCTGTTTATGGTCAAATGAGTGAGTGAGTGTAAGTGTGAACCACGAGGTGGTATTCGTGTAGTTAGTTGGCGGGGTGTATCAGGGAGATAAGATGTTTTCTAATGGTAGTTTTGAAGGTGATGAATGTGTCTGCAGTTCTAGAGTTCTCAGGTAGGGTATTCCAGATTTTAGGGCCTTTGACATACATTGAATTTTTGTAAAGGTTTAGTCGGACACGGGGAATGTCGTAGAGAAGTTTATGTCTGGTGTTATGCCTGTGGGTTCTGTCACAACTATCAAGAAAGCATTTTAGGTCAAGGTTGATATTAGAGTTTAAGGCCTGTAGATGTAGATTGCACAGTAGTAAGTGTGGATGTACTGAACTGGGAGTAAGTTTAGATCTATGAAGAGTGGGGGGGGGTTGCCAGGGGTGGGGT
>NW_026473917.1:0-11290 GCF_026875155.1 Cherax quadricarinatus
TAAATGCGTTTTTTGCCGAATAAGGGATTCGAAATTGGTATGCAATGACTCGCAAAAATCATTTTGAATATAACGAAAAAAAACATATTTATTTTGCCGTTTATTATTAAATTTTTTATAAACTTTAATCTAAAATAAAATTTAGTTTAATTTGTCTAAATAAGTATCTTTTATGATAAAGGTTGTTTATTTTCTACGGTCTTTATGTAACAAAATTATTAATTTACATTAACAAAATGAAAAAAAACAAAATTTTAACCTAAATTTTAAAGATTTTAGAATGAACTTAAATTTTACCATTTGGCACGCCGTGCATATTTAAAATTAAATATATTATAAATATATATATATAATATATATAAATATTTATAATATAATATATATATATAATATATATTAATAAATAAAAATATATATAAAATATATATATTATATATATAAATATATATATATAAAATAATATTATATAATATATATATATATGTATGTTAATATATTCATATATAAAAATATATATATATATATAAAATATATATATATATATATATATAATAAATTTTATATAAATATATAAATATATTATAATTATATAAATATTATATATATATGGTTATAATATATTATAATATATATATTATATATATATATATAATTATATATATATATATATATATATATTTATTAAAATATATATATAATATATAATATATATAAAATATAAATATATAAATATATTTTATATAAATTATAATATTTTAAATATAATTATATAATAATAATATAATATATAAATATATATATAATATAATATATATATATTTTCATAAGATCAAAAATAAACAGGGATTTCAAATATGCAAAACAACCACTCTGAAAGAATAGAGAAATTCCAAGCGTTTCGTGACTACTCACAAATTTTCCTTGATAATGTGATAGTCACGAAAAGCGCTCGAATTTCTTTATTCTTTCAGAGTGGTTTTGCAATAATACTATAAATGTAATATAATATACAAATATATAAAAATATATATATATTAAAATATATATAAATATAAAAATATAAATATAATAAAAATATATATAATATATATAAATTATATAATATAATAAAATATAATATAATATATAATAATATAATATAATATAATATATATAATATATAATAATATATATCAATATATATATAAAAATATATATATATATATAATATATATCTTATATATATATCTATATATATATATTATATATATATATATAATATGTACATATACATACATATATACATATATATTTATATAATATATATATATATATATACATATATATATATAAAATATATATTAAATATATATATATATATATATATATATATAGATAAATAAGTGAGTGTGTACATATATATATATATATAAATCTATATATATAAAAATATATAAATATAAAATTAATATATATAATTAAATATTATAAAATATATATAATAAATATCTATTAAATATAATATATATATATTATAAATAAATAAATAAATATATATGCAAAACAACCACACAGAAAGAAAAATATAGAAATCCAAGCGCTTTCGGTTGACTAACTCAAATTATCAAGGAAAACTATGAAAGTATAGCATCCAAGGAAGTCTCAATAAGGGGACCGGGCCAGCTACCTCATTATCCAGATCCCACAACGGTTAAACCCTGACGCGCGCCGACCCCAACGGACAGGTCTTTGCACAACCACCAACAAACTAGTCTAACCATCCCAAGAAAATTTTTAAAAATTATTATTTGTCCAGTGTATATAATTAAATTCTTCCCAAATTCTAATTAATTATAAAGGATCTAATTTATATAAACCAAAGGAAATAATCATATTATTTGTCAAAACGGCTTTTTAAATATGAAACAAGATTCCAATATATTACCTGGTCGACCAAGGACTTTGCTTGATACTACTTTCTCAACTTTTTTGAAAATCAATTGGATGGTTAAAATGCCTCTTACATGAATAAATAGAGCATTGGAATCTTGTGGCCAGTTCTAATGCAATTAATTTATGTTGTTTTAATCTTTAGTTCGAGATTTTTACCAGTTTGACCGTAATAAACTTTTCGCAAATTTTAACAAGGAATCTTATAGACCACATCCATCAGCATTTTGGGGGGAATTCTTTATCAAAAGTATTTATTACTGTAACAAGATTTTTGAAAACAACCATTAATATTAAAAGCCTTAAGAAGAAGAAGGCATATCAACCAAGTTTTCATGTAAGGGAGAACCAACATTTTTTAGTTTGATATTATGGCTGGTTTGTCCTTTTTTGGATTGTAAAAAGTAATTTTCTAGCAACTTTAAAAAGGATTTATCCAATTACATTTCTTGGGTATTTAAAATCAAATTACCTATTTCATAAATTTGGATATTTCCTCTGGGAAAGACACAGAGACAGTCAACTTTCTTTGTATATATATTCACCAAGAAAGACCACAAAAAATTCATAGAGTAATTACTGAAAACAACACCTCTTGAGTATATACGCTTCGAACCAGGATCGTAATAAATAAAAGTAATTAAAATTATTTTTTTTCCCCAGGAAGATTCTCTTGTATAAGAGAGACTGTGTTTACAACTGAAGATAAATACAGTGTTATTGCCCGTGGTGTGAAGAAAAACATACACAACTTTACAAACCTACCTACAACTAATTTTTTTATTGATAGTGTAAACAATTTATAGATACTACGTGTAGACAAAGCATAAACATTGTTGTCTATATGGCAATATTCATTATAATTATAATAACATATCATACATCATAGTCTCTTAACTAATCTTCTTCGTGTACATAATGTTCTCCACACCAGACCTTCTGTACAAGATTGCTGTTGACGTTTACTAAGATACCATGATATTGCTCTTCACAGTGAAGCCAAAAAGTTCTGAGGACTATAAAATATCTGGTGCATAAAAACGACTCATACATGATATACAAGCGAACATTTTACATACACATATGTACATGCTACAATGTATACACAACATAAAAACAAACAAAAACACCTCCATATAATAACACCATAACGGAAGCATAGATACGTTGATGTTGTGTTGGGAGAAGTTGAAGATGCACTCAATTACTAACAAGGAAAATTCTACACCAAGTAAAGTTATATAACAAGTCACATGTAGAGCTTAGAGTCAAAGTGAATGCCAAGAAATATTTAAAGATACTAGTTAGGCAGAAAATTAAAGCCTCGACGACAATGCATAACGTGATCTTAATATAGTTAAATAAAATGCCTGGCTTACATATCAAAAACAATATATAATCAAGTGCTAAGGTGTTAATACTTTCATCTTAAATATAACTTTGGTTGAACCTCATTTTACTTTATCCTGATCATTTCTTTTTTCTGGTCTCCAAAATACAGGATGGGACGATAGAAATTGCACTCGAAAATATATTCAGTAGGATGAGGAAGTTTATTTCCCGTGCATTAAATAACCAGTACTTTACCAAAAAATAGGCTAAATGCGTCAAACTTGCATTCTTCGGCAAGGCGTAAAATTAGGATATATATGATTGAAGTGTATAAATGAAAAAAATAAATATGTTGAAGTTTGGGAAATTAAGATTTAGAACAGATATAGGGAGGAAGTTGTTTGGCAGCAAAGTTGTTGATGAGCGGAACAAATTCCCAGGTAACGTTACTGAAGCAAGAACTTTGGACAGCTTTAAATATAGGTTGGACAGGTATTTGAGTAGGTGTTGGTGGGTGTAAACTGAACTTGGCTAACTTGGGCTACTGCAAGCAGTGTTAGTAGGTGTTGTTGGGTGTAAACTGAACTTGACTAACATGGGCTACTGCAAGCAGTGTTAGTGGGTGTAAACTGAACTTGGATAACATGGGCTACTGCAAGCAGTGTTAGTAGGTGCTGGTGGGTGTAAACTGAACTTGGCTAACATGGGCTACTGCAAGCAGTGTTAGTAGGTGTTGGTGGGTGTAAACTGAACTTGGCTAACATGGGCTACTGCAAGCAGTGTTAGTAGGTGCTGGTGGGTGAAAAACTGAAAATTGGCAAACCATGGGCTACTGCAAGCAGTGTTAGTAGGTGTTGGTGGGTGTAAACTGAACTTGGCTAACATGGGCTACTGCAAGCAGTGTTAGTTCGTTCATATGTTCAGTCTGTGATACCTAACAAAATTTCTAACACATGTTCAAGTTAAGTAATTTTATATAATTTTTGCATTAACCACACACACATGACATTAACCGCACACACATGACATTAACCGCACACACATGACATTAACCGCACACACATGACATTAACCGCACACACATGACATTAACCGCACACACATGACATTAACCGCACACACATGACATTAACCGCACACACATGACATTAACCGCACACACATGACATTAACTGCACACACATGACATTACCTGCACACACATGACATTAACCGCACACATATGACATTAACTGCACGCACATGACATTACCTGCACACACATGACAATAACTGCACACACATGACATTAACCGCAAACATATGACATTAACTGCACACACATGACATTACCTGCACACACATGACATTAACTGCACACACATGACATTAACCACACACACATGACATTAACCGCACACACATGACATTAACTGCACACACATGACATTACCTGCACACACATGACATTAACCGCACACACATGACATTACCTGCACACACACATGACATTAACTGCACACACATGACATAACCTGCACACACATGACATTAACCGCACACACATGACATTAACCGCACACACATGACATTAACCCCACCACAATTGACATTATCTGCACAAAACATGACATTAACCGCACACAATGCTTTAAAAACCGCACACACATGACATTAACCACACACATGACATTATCTGCACACACATGACATTAACTGCACACACATGACATTAACCGCACACACATGACATTAACCCCACACACATGACATTACCTGCACACACATGACATTAACGGCACTCACATAACATTACCCGCACACACATGACATTACCCGCACATACATGACGTTAACCGCACACACATGACATTAACCGCACACACATGAGATTAACCGCACATGCATGACATTAACCTCACACACATGATATTACATTAACCATGACATTAACCGCACACACATGACATTACCCGCACACACATGACATTAACCGCACACACATGACATTAACCGCACACATATGACAGTAACTGCACACACATGACATTAACCGCACACACATGACATTAATCGCACATACATGACATTAACCGCACATACATGACATTAACCGCGCACACATGACATTAACCGCACACACATGACATTAACCGCACACACATGACATTAACCGCACACACATGACATTAACCGCACACACATGACATTAACCGCACACACATGACATTAACCGCACATATATGACATTAACCGCACACACATGACATTAACCGCACATACATGACATTAACCGCACACACATGACATTAACAGCACACACGTGACATTAACCGCACACACATGACATTAACCGCACATACATGACATTAACCGTACACACATGACATTAACCACACACACATGACATTAACCGCACACGCATGACATTAACCGCACAAACGTGACATTAAACCCGTACACACATGACATTAACCGACAAAACATGACATTAACCCACATATATGACATTAAACCGCACAAACATGACATTAACCGTACACACATGACATTAACCGCACACACATGACATTAACCGCACATTCATGACATTAGCCGCACACACATGACATTAACCGCACACACATGACATTAACCGCACACACATGACATTAACCGCACATATATGACATTAACCGTACACACATGACATTAACCGCACATACATGACATTAACCGCACACACATGACATTAACAGCACACACATGACATTAACCGCACACACATGACATTAACCGCACATACATGACATTACCCGCACACACATGACATTAACCGCACACACATGACATTAACCGCACACACATGACATTAACCGCACATACATAACATTAACCGCACACACATGACATTAACTGCACATACATGACATTAACCGCACATTCATAACATTAACCGCACACACATGACATTAACCGCACACACATGACATTAACCGCACACACATGACATTAACCGCACATACATAACATTAACCGCACACACATAACGTTAACCGCACACACATGACATTAACCGCACATACATAACATTAACCGCACACACATGACATTAACTGCACATATATGGCATTAACCGCACATACATGACATTAACCGCACACACATGACATTAACCGGACACGCATGAGATTAACCGCATATACATGACATTAACCAAACACACATGCCATTAACCGCACACACATGACATTAACCGCATATTCATGACATTAACCGCACACACATGACATTAATCGCACACACATGACACAAACCACACACACATGACATTAACCGCACACACATGACATTAACCACACACACATGACATTAACCGCACACACATGACATTAACCGCACATACATGACATTAACCGCACACACATGACATTAACCGCACATACATGACATTAACTGCACACACATGACATTAACCGCACACACATGACATTAACCGCACACACATGACATTAACCGCACATACATGACATTAACCGCACACACATGACATTAACCGCACATACATGACATTAACTGCACACACATGACATTAACCGCACACACATGACATTAACCGCACACACATGACATTAACCGCACATATATTGAATTATTTCTTTATTCGGTGAAAATTTACATAAAATATTATATACGAATAACTTGATAAATATTTTATAAAAAGCGCACCATTATATTTTCTTAGTCTGATAATAACGAAAGATAAAAATATTGAAAGATATACTAACTTAACGCTATATTTTCCTTTAATAATTTTTAGCATTTGTCTGTTTTTTAAATATTTATTACAATGTTAACCTTTGCTAACTCTGTTGTTTGAATAATAGCTTAATTAAAACTCCCAAACAAACAATTTCCAGCAGAGATAACTGAGCAAATCTGACCAAATGAAACAAATTCTTGAGTTTTGTAAAGAAATTGGAATATATATTTTTAGATTTTTTTTCAAATAGAGAAGATCAAAAGTTACACTAGTTGTTTTATGGTATAAGTGTTTCATGGTATAAGTTGTTTCATGGTATAAGTTTCCTCGCCGGGAAACTGACACATGTGTGAATCAATATTTGTTCTGATTCTCTAAATAACTTCTAATAATAGAAATGTGTTCGTTCTACACTGAATCTCTCGTGATTAAATGCCACATATTAAGTCAAGTATTAAATTTTAAATAACTTCACATCTTGAACAATGTAGGACAGCGCTTGCAGCTCTTAGGTTTTTTGAGGAACACATTTGTTGTTTTGTAGTTTGAGTTCCAGGTTCGGACCTGAGAATTTACATGTGTTGTAATGGTTTGACTTTCAGTTTCTGAGCCTCTCAAGGTCTAAGATCCAAGTGTTTCTGAATGCTACCCCATGTTGTGTCTTGTTAAAATATTCACTTTTAAGTATTAAAAAAAGAAGCTCGAATTAATCAAAACCCAATTTTAATGTGATTGACAGGATTTCGAATTTTTTTCCAGTTGAGATTATTGACATGCATATTTTGGGCCTCTTGAACATTTATGTTTTATGCTTCGTTAGAATAATCTCAAAATTTAATTGGGTTGATCTCCAATTATTTAAGGTACTGAAAAAATTTAGTTTTCTCCTAGGTCGCTTATGCATTTATTAACACTGCCTTTATTTCACTGGTTTTTCAAAAATTAAACTTAGTTTTTACATGGTTTTGTTCCAGTTTAGTGGCCGATTCTGGGAGTGAAATTCCAGCTCCATGAACTCTTGAAGGACTCTTCACGAAGCCTTATTTGTTTTACATCATATTTTTGTAGTGTTTGACAGGGTTTTATCCAGCTTTCTGGGCCACTTGGGAATATCTTTACAATTAGCAATAAAACGATTGCAAACAAACCACGGAACTGATGGGGCTTGAACTCATGACGAATGAGTCCTGGAGTTTTAGAAAATTTACTCGCAATGGGTTCAACTCTTCACCCGTTCCCAGGTTTATCTTCACAACTCCTCGACCTCTTTTTTCTTGAAGACTTAGTGAAGTTGTGATTTACATATTCTTGGCCTCTTGTAGGTATGAGACTTGTTTAGCAATTTCTATTTTTTGAAAATATATATTTTCCATAGAAACTGAAGTAAAATATACAAATATGTAATTTATTATGACCCTCAACGAATGCATTCAAGATTCTTCAAATGAAACCTGTGTTGATGCAGTGAAGCCGCAGGACAATTTTGGCTGATCACCGTTGAAGGTGACGTAGGAGGCGATGAAGATGAAAATGACAGAGGGAACACCACTCTAGCTGTGTACATCAGAAAAGAAGCCCCGGAGAGTAGAGCACAATGGCGTCGCCACCCACTGGAAGCCTCTGATGAACCCTGCAGTAAGGACACATTATGTAGTAGTGTATGACAACTGAGTACACAAAAATGTGCAACTACATGTCTCATGCACACATAAAGACACATACAAAACACACACACCTCTATCAACAACACCACCACCAATACCAACACCAACACCCACCACTACCACCACTGTTGCATGCATGTAATCTTTATTCAAAGCATGTTAACACACTCACATAGGCTACCTCACCAACCAGCGAACCAGTTGCTAAGGATCTGTTGATCCAACGGGGCCCCATCGTCAGATCAGTATCTAGGTTCAGCCAATGAGAAGGTGGATTGGCAATTGTGAAGGTAATGTGGTTACCACTCATGTTGTCACCCCTTTTCATTTCCATTCTAGAGCTGGTTGAAGCACGGTAGACGCTCTCTCTTGGCGCTGTTCTGCCTTGATTACCGTGGTGTGCACTAATACCTATTGCTCTATATGACTTTTCTTCACCTGAGCGAACCCAGTACTCAGCCTAGTACTCAGTCTATACTCAGCCCAGTACTCAGCCTAGTACTCAGCCAACTAACAAAACTTCATCCCCTAAGTTAATCTACTTTCTTTTAATTCATGTATATTTTACATCAGGGAATTTAATTTTCTGAATAAATTAGGGTTTAGGCTCTGGTTTTAATAAGATGATATTTTCTTATAATTTTAGTAGAGTGCATAGTTTTATTAATCAAGGGTTTTTTAGAAGAGAGACTGCATATACTTTGTCAACTCTAGGATGAGAGACGGAGCGCTGGCCGGCAGGTACCAAAAAAAAAAAAAAAAAAAAAAAAATCGAAAAATAAGTTAAGCTTGCAGGGAAGAATGAAGATAATGTTAAAAAGATAAAATGAAAGATTATGTGAGCATGATACAACGTTCATACAAAAGTCGGTGGCGTTTGGTTGCACGTGCAAGCAAGACAACAGTTCCAGGTTAGGTTAGGTAAGGTTCCTCATGAAACACAAGTGTTACCTGACGCCCAAGACAACAGTTCCAGGTTAGGTAAAGGGAAGGTTCGTCATGAAACACAAGTGTTACCTGACGCAAGACAACAGTTCCAGGTTAGGTTAGGGAAGGTTTGTCCATGAAACACAAGTGTTACCTGACGCAAGACAACAGTTCCAGGTTAGGTTAGGTAAGGTTCGTCATGAAACACAAGTGTTACCTGACGCAAGACAACAGTTCCAGGTTAGGTTAGGTAAGGTTCGTCATGAAACACAAGTGTTACCTGACGCAAGACAACAGTTCCAGGTTAGGTTAGGTAAGGTTCGTCATGAAACACAAGTGTTACCTGACGCAAGACAACAGTTTCCCGGTTAGGTTAGGTAAGGTTCGTCATGAAACACAAGTGTTACCTGACGCAAGACAACAGTTCCAGGTTAGGTTAGGTAAGGTTCGTCATGAAACACAAGTGTTACCTGACGCAAGACAACAGTTCCAGGTTAGGTTAGGTAAGGTTCGTCATGAAACACAAGTGTTACCTGACGCAAGACAAAAATTCCAGGTTAGGTTAGGTAAGGTTCGTCATGAAACACAAGTGTTACCTGACGCAAGGGCAACATTCCAGGTTAGGTTAGGTAAGGTTCGGTCATGAAACACAAGTGTTACCTGACGCAAGACAACAGTTCCAGGTTAGGTTAGGTAAGGTTCGTCATGAAACACAAGTGTTACCTGACGCGGGTCTTAGTCATATGATGACCCGCTCCTGGAACTTATCATCATCTGACCGAACCCTTTCGTTGGCTTATCGGTTACGCAATATTTTTGGTTTAGTTTCAACTTCATGCGATGTTTCAACACGGAAGTATAATCACTACAACATTTGTTATGGTGACACCATCGTAGTCAACAAGTTGTTTGGGTTTCAGGGGTCGAGTCATAGCTCTTGCCCCACCTCTTCATGGCCGCTACTGGGTCACTCTTCGTACTCCATGCGCTTTATCATTTCCTTTTCTTAAAACTATGAATGAATCCTGCTTCCCAGTATGTTACTGTTTATGTAGTGAATTTTCGGAAAAAATTTATTTTAGATTTTATAGTATTTGTATTGTTTTCGCTTATTAAAATCTATATTTTGCATCATTACAAGTTGGGAGCAGCTATCCCAGGTGGAAATATAAACACATATGCAGTATAATGTGATCCTTTATTGACTACGTTTCGCCCACACAGTGGGCTTTTTCAAGTTTACAAACAGATCTACCTGGGGTGGAAGGGAAAAGAGTAATTTATAGTCAGGTTCAGAATGCTGAGGTCAATTGGAGAATGCTGCATCTGATGATGTAACCCACAACTTCAACCAGAATAGTGGCTTCGTGTAACATAGCTGAACCAAATTGCCAAGAAACTTCTTCATCGCTATCCACATAAGAACATAGAATGGAAGAACACTGTAGAAGGTCTGCTCACAAACTTATCCAACTCCTTTCCAAGTACCCAAGATTTTAGACTCTATAACCCACTCGGTACATCATCAGATGCAGCATTCTCCACCTGACCTCAGCATTTTGAACCTGACTATAAATATTCGCGTTTCCTTCCACCCAGGTAGATCTGGTTTGTGACTTGAAAACCCACTGTGTGGGCGAAACGTAGTCAATAAAGGATCACATTATACTGCATATGGTTTATTTTCCATTTGTGTCGGTTTTATACCATTTTTTCC
>NW_026473918.1:0-11155 GCF_026875155.1 Cherax quadricarinatus
AGAAGTTTTCCTGATCAAAAACCATGCCCAGCCCTCCAGGGTGGGGAGGTGCCTGACCCGGGAGCTTGAAAGCTCAAAAGCCTTCTTTTCCCATTACCCCCTTTGGGGGGGGGAGGGCAGACCAGAGAGGCCTACTTGTGGCTATCGGGGGACATTTTGGCCCAAAGATGAGGGATACTTTTACCCTCCCAGGGTAGACCCCCAAACGGGACCAAGGCCGGGCCACCACGGGAAAAAGGGCCCCGGGCCGGGAGAATACCGGCGAATTTTTAAATAATAATAAGTTCTCCCCTATTGGGCACGACAATAATAAAAATTAATATATTTTAAATATATAAAATTTTAAATATATATTAATAGGATGGGTTTGGTAGACAGAAACCACCCAGGGGGGTCACCGTCCGCCAAGCGAGTGAAAACGAAAGCCTGAATTTTGTTTTACTGAGGTGGGATTGCTGGTGTCCAGTTTCTTCTCAAAACATGAAAGGGTTTTTCAGGTACCCTTCTATTCTACTTACATTTAGGTCACACTACACATACATTTTACAAGCATATATAAAACACAACCCCTCGGGGTTTTTCTTCTATTTTCTTTCTATTCTTTTTCTTTTTTTATTTTCTCTTATCCCCATGGGGAATGGAACAAATTCTTCCCCGTAAGCATCTGTTGTAAGAGGGGACTAAAATCCGGGACAAGGGCAGTAACCCCTTCTCCTGATAATTTCTAAATTAAAAAGGGGAAAATTTCGTTTTTTTTTCCTTTGGGGCCCCCCCACCTCGGTGGAACGGCCGTGTGTTGAAAGTTTAAAGATATATAAATATAATAAATATAATTATAAATAATATATATATATATATATAATTATATAAAATATATATATATATATATATAATAATATTATTTTAAAATCATATCTATATCTATAATATATATACATATATATATATTATAAAATATAAATATAATATATATAAAAATATTATATATATATATAATATATAAAATAATTATATATATAATATATATTTTTTTTTTTTTTTTTTAACAAGTCGGGGCCCTCCCCCCCCAGGCAGGGGGACCCAAAAAAGAAAAAAAATCCCCCAAAAAAAAAACTTTCACATCTTCAACACTTTCACCAACTCCACTTTCACTGTTTTGAGAGTGCTCAGAATAAACATCTAGAAGCATACACTATAAAAAAACACAACTACCCCCCAAACGCCAATTTCCCAAATCCCCCTTAAAGTGCAGCTTGTACTTCCCCTTTCCAGCCTAAATCCGACTATTGAAAAAACCGTTTCCCCGAATCCCCTTTACTAAAAATTCCCTGCCCACTCCAACAGATCGTCAGGGCCCAAACCTTTTGCCCATTCACCCTATTTTACCGCTCAAACACGCTTGCTGAAGTCCAACCCCCTTTCCCCACAAAACTTTCCTTTTCCCCCTCTCTCCAACCCTTTCGAGGACGACCCCTACCCCGCCTTCCTTCCCCTATAGATTTATATGCTTTCCATGTCATTCTACTTTGATCCAGTCTCTCTAAATGACCAAACCACCTCAACAACCCCTCTTCTGCCCTCTGACTAATACTTTTATTAACTCCACACCTTCTCCTAATTTCCACATTCCGAATTTTCTGCATAATATTTGCACCACACATTGCCCTTAAACAGGGCATCTCCACTGCCTCCAACCGTCTCCTCGCTGCTGCATTTACCACCCAAGCTTCACACCCATATAAGAGTGTCGGTACTACTATACTTTCATACATTCCCTTCTTTGCCTCCATAGATAACGTTTTTTGACTCCACATATACCTCGACGCACCACTCACCTTTTTTCCCTCATCAATTCTATGATTGACCTCATCCTTCATAAATCCATCCGCCGACACGTCAACTCCCAAGTATCTGAAAACATTCACTTCTTCCATACTCCTCCTCCCCAATTTGATATCCAATTTTTCTTTATCTAAATCATTTGACACCCTCATCACCTTACTCTTTTCTATGTTCACTTTCAACTTTCTACCTTTACACACATTCCCAAACTCATCCACTAACCTTTGCAATTTTTCTTTAGAATCTCCCATAAGCACAGTATCATCAGCAAAAAGTAACTGTGTCAATTCCCATTTTGAATTTGATTCCCCAAAATTTAGTCCCACCCCTCTCCCGAACACCCTAGCATTTACTTCCTTTACAACCCCATCTATAAATATATTAAACAACCATGGTGACATTACACATCCCTGTCTAAGACCTACTTTTACCGGAAGTAATCTCCCTCTCTTCTACACACACCCTAACAATGAGCCTCACTATCCTCATAAAAACTCTTACAGCATTTAATAACTTTACCACCTATTCCATATACTTGCAACATCTGCCACATTGCTCCTCTATCCACTCTATCATTCCCTTTTCAAATCCATAAATCCCAAAAAAAATTTTCCCTCCCTTTTAATCTAAATACTTTTTCACATTATGTTTTCAATGAAAACACTTGATCACCCCACCCCAAAAACCCACTCTGAAACCCCCCTTGTTCATCAGCAATCCTACTTTCTGTTTTACCTCAAATTTCTTTCAATTATAACCCTACCGAACATTTTTCCGGGTATACTCAGTAAGCTTTTTCCCCTCTAAAATTTTTTACAGTCTCTTTTGTCCCCTTTCCCTTTTTTAAAAAGGGGACTATACATGCTCTCCCCCCAACCCCTAGGAAATTTTCCCCTCTTTCAAACTTTTTTAAAACCCAAAATACCAACCACTCCAACACTATACCCCCCCCCTTTTTTTAAAAAATTTCTGTCATGACCCATCAGTTCCAGCTGTTTTAAACCCCCTTTAAATTTACGTAATCCCACGTACCCCCCCCACACTTACTTCTGCCTTCTTCACTCCCTAAAAGAGGGTTTTCCCCCCTACCATTGAAAAAATTTAAATTTCCTCTGTTTTTTCCTTAACTTTTAAAAGTTCCTAAAAAATTTTCCTCGCCATCTACCCAATACCCATCTCCCCATCTCCCTAACCCCCTACTCTGTTTTTTAACGAAAAAACCATATTTTCCCTATGCTTTTTTAAACCTTTTTTAAAAACTCCCCCCCCAAAAATTTTTTTCTTTTTTTCTTTAAAAATTTTCTTGACAGTGACTCTCCCACTCAAACATCTGCTCCCCCTTTTGCCCCTCTCCACCTCTTTTCCCTTTTTTCTTTTACTCTCCATATACTCTCTTTTTCTTATAACACTTCTCTTTGTAAAAACCTCTCATAAGCAAACCTTTTCTCTTTTCACCCCCTTTTTACTTAAACTTTCCCCACCAATCACTCCTCTTTCCTCCTGCCCCCACCCCCATAACCACAAACTTCCCCCCAAAACTAATACTGATTTTTAAAACTTTTCCAACCCTTTTCAACCCCCCCCCCAACTAAACTTTGCACACCCCCACCTTTTTTTCCCCAATATCGTTTATATCTCACCCGAAAAACCTCCCCCCTTTTGTTTATACACTTTCACCTCCCTCTTACTTTTTTGTTGCCCCCTTTCCTTTTTTTTCCCATCTACCTCTTACCCCAAACTGTAGCAAACAACAAAAATAATGATCCAATAAATCATTCCCCCTTTTATAAACATGTACATCCTGGACCCTAACCCAGGCCCCTTCCCCCCAAACAATTTCCATTTCCTGACTACTCTGGGGCTGAAAAAATTTTTTCCTAACATCCCTTTTTGTTTCCCTTTCTGTGCCCTTCACCCCCCAACCCTGTGTCCCCGTGTTGCTTTTCCCAGTCTCTGGAACACCCTTCTTTGTCCACCTTGTCAATTCCTCTCGGGTTTTTTGTAAGTCTTATCATGCCCCCCCTATCTCTCCTGTCCTCCTGCGCAGGTTTTTTTCCCCTTTAACCTCTCCTCATACGACAAAAACCTCAAAACTCGGGACACCCCTTTTTGAAAACCTTTGAAACTTTCTCTAGTTTCTTTACATGTTTGGCTAGGTGGGGGGTTTCCCAAAACTGGTGCCGCATACTCTAAATGGGCCAAACGAACCCGGTGTACGGGGTCCTGAACGTTTCCCTTTTATTAAAACGGAATGCTGTTCTGAGGATTGCCGGGCCCCCTTTATGTTTGCGGCAGTTTTTTTTGGTTTTATGTGCGCTTCGGGAATGTCCCCTGGTGTTATACCCCCCCAGGATTTTTTTCCTTGATGATGTTTGTAGTTTTCGGGTCCCCCTAAAACTGTACTCCGCCCTGCGGTCTTCTTTCCCCCTTCCCCCCAACCTCTGACTTTGCATTTGGGTTGGGTTTGAACTCCAGGCCAGTTGCTGGACCGGGTCTGCAGCCTGCCCAAAACCCTTTGTAGTTCCCCTTTGTCTTCGATAAAAAATAAACTTTTTCCAAATCAACTTCACGTCATCTGAAAACAGGGAACCTGGGGAGTTTTTTTCCCTTTCCGTAAAGTCGTTCACAAATACCAAAAACCAGCACTGGTCCTGGACTGACCCCTGTGGGACCCCGCGGTCACAGGTCCCACTCTAACACCTCGCCACGTACCATTACTCGCTGTTTGTCTTCCTAAAATTTTTATTCCCTAAATCCATTTCAGGCCTTCCCTTTTTTACCCCGGGGTTTGGCCCCCATTTTTTTGCCCCTATTTTCTTGTGGGTACTGGAAAAAAGCCTTCTTGCAGCCCCAAGGGAAAATGCAATCCACCCACCCCCCTCTCTTGTCATACTGCTGTCACCATTTTTTCATAGAACTCCCAGTGGGGATTTTGTGCACGGGATTTCCCATCTTGAAACCTTTTCCCGGCTGCTGGGATGGATAAATTTTCCTTTTTCAATTTTCCCAAACCTTTTTCCCTTCTCCGGACAATTTTTTCCATGATTTTGCATGCTATACATTCATAGACACGGGCCTGAATTTTAAAGGGGCTTCATGTCTGTCCCCTTTTTTAAAAATTTTGGGACCACATTTGCTGTCTTCCATGCCTCGGGGCATTCCTTTTTTCCCGATAGAGGGTTTTAAAAATTTTTTTTTTTAAGGGGTAACAAAGCGCCCCGGGCTCCCCCCTCCGGGCCCCATGGAGAATGTTATCTGGCCCCATTGCCTTGGGGTTTTACCCCCTGGGCTAAACTCAAAGGGCCCTTTTCACTTCTTCCCGGTAATGCTACTGTGTCCGCACTTGGTGGGGGTCCCCCCCTCTCCGGCTTTCGGACCCCCTTTCTGTCTCTCTTTGAACATTTTCTTTGAATCTCTTGTTATTTTTCCCCCCACATATTTTCACGGTCTTTTCCTTGTTGTCTCTCCTCCTTCCTTCCTTAGCCGTTTACCTGGCCTTTAACGGTTTTTTCCTGATTTTGGCTTTTAAACAGCTTTGGGTCAGATTTGGTTTTTTGCTGCTTTTCCCGTTTTCAAATTGACTTTGGGGCCTCCCTTCTTACCTGGGGGCAAATTCGTTTCGGGTTCTACAAACCTGCCTCCTTTTTCCCTCCTGGGTCCTTTGTACAATTTTTATTCCATTCCCAAAGCAAACTTGGTTTTTGCCCCTTGCATCTTTGGGGAACCATGGGCTCTCCGGGTTTTTTTCATTTTTCCCCTGTTACCCTTGGGTACAAACCTATCCTCAGCCTCCTTGCACTTTTTTGCTAAAAAAATTCCCCTTCATGTCTTTAACGGGCTTCCCTGCCAGTTCTCTACCCCTAAACCCTCATTCAGAAAGTTCCCCCTTCCTGTGTTCCCCTTTCCTTATTTTGGGTTTTCTTTTTTCCCCTTCCCCCATTCCTTTGTTCCCCCCCACTTGTAGCTCACGTGTATTCGAACCAAAACCACATGATCGCGGGCCCAAGGGGCTTTCATATGTGATGCCCCAAAATATCTGCCTACTCAAGGTAAAAACTAAGTCCAGCTTGCGGGTTAAACCTCTCCTCTCTCTTTTGTATTGTCCCTTACTTTGTTGGACTTGAAGTTTTCCAGTACCCCCTTTCCATCATCTTAGCCCTCCAAGTACTTGGCCCCCATGTGGCTCCAAGTTCTCCCCTTCGATCTCCCGTGGTTTTAAGTCGCCCTTATCAGGGGCTTTGCCCTGCAAAAGCAAGAGCTCTTTTGGGCCCCTGCAGCCAGTGTTCAACCTCGCTCTAAATTTCTCTCGTCAAAACTCTTGCCTTGGCCTCCTGCTGTTTTGTGGTGGGTTAACATCACGCAATTTTCAACTTGGGGCCCCCAAAGTGAAGCGTTCCCGCTATGGGAATCACTTTTTTCTCCTCGTCTCCCTCCCACTCATCAAAATTCCCCCGGTTTTGATCGCAAGCCCCTACTCCACCCCCCCCTGTTCCCTTCTGTCTTTTCTCAGGGTCTGGTATCCCGCTGGGAAAAATGGCAACTGTTTTTCATACCTGTAAGCTTGGTTTTTGGGGATCCTATGATGTCTGGTGATGCCTCTTTGGGCTCTTTCGGCCACTTTCCCCCACTTTTTGTTATTCCATCACGTTTGTGTACCATACCTCAGTTTCCTTTCCAACACGTGGTTTGGGGGGCCTGTGGGGGTTGGAGACCTGGGAGCTTACTGTGGGATTCCCAAGGTTGGGGGTTGGTGGAAACTTGGGTATGGATTGTATTGTGTGTTTTTGGAAAGGTGTGATAGGTTTTGGGGGGTTTTTTTTTTGGATATTTTGGTGCTTGCCCTTGCTGCTCTGTTCTGCTCGACTGACCTCTGCTGGTTTTCCCTCCTTGCCCCCTTTCCTACTCCTTTTTGCTTTTTTGGGCCTCTCCCCCCAGCTGCTTTCTCCTGTTTGTGTTCTGTCCCCCCCGTCTAGGAAAACCTTCTTGGGACTCTTCCGAACTTTTTAACCGTGGTTTTTCTTGGAGGATCCTGGGTTTTGCACTGTTTCTGTCCCGAGAATCAGCTTGATTTGTCGGGTTTTCCCCCCTTCAAATACCCCCCCATTCCCCTGAAAAAAAAACAATCTCATCCATGTCTTCTCCCCCCATTTCCGGGATTTTTTTCAAACTCCTTTCTTTTTTTCCCTTTCCGTCTTTTGGGTGTGCCTTTCCTCTCTCTCCCGAACCCATGGATAATCACTGATTTTTTCCCCCTTTCCCCTTCCCATTGGGCCCCTTCCCTTGACTCTGGTTCCGTCTGTTTTATGGTCATTTTCTCCCCTTTATTTTTTTCCCGGGGTCTTTGTAGCAAGGGTTTTGCCGCACTCGACCTATCCCCCCTCTCCCTCTGCACCCATCTTCTCTTCCCTTTTCCCCTCCCTTTGGGCCCCTTTTTTGCAGGCGATATACCTTAGCATAATTCATACTCCTTCCTTCCTGTTCAACCTCTCACATCGTAAAGTGTGTCTTATCTGGTCCCCTACCCCTGAACTTGCTTTAGCCTGTTTTCCTCAAATTCTAGGGGCCTTTACCCCGGCTACGCAGTTTTACTTGTCCTTCCCAAATTTTTTCGTCTCCCTTCCCCAAACCCCTTTTTTCCCCCTTTCACAGAGAGCTCTTTTTCCATTTTTTTAGAAAGCCTCCTAAATTTTTTTTTCCCCCTTCTTTCTCTTTTCCTTTTTCCCCCGTTCCTCCATCCCCTTCCTCCCTACCAATACCATTGACATCTGATCCCTGATTCCTGCGGTCCCCCAAACCAAATTTTTTTTTTAATGAAAGAAGAGAGAAAAGAAAAAGAAAAGGGGAAGAGTGAGAGATAGAGAGAGAGAAGGGGAAACCTAGAAGGGGGGGAAAAGAAAAGGAAAAAAGGGGGGAAAAATGAGAGAGGGGAAAAAGGAAAAAGAGGGGGGGGGGTGGCAAAGGGGAAAAGAGAAAAAGAAAAGAAGAGGGAAAAGAAAGTAAAGAAGAAGAGAGGAAGAGAGAGGGAAAGGGAGGAGAGAGGAAGAGAGAGAGAGAAAGAGTGAAAAGGAAAAGAGAAGGGGAAAAAGAGAGAAGGGGAGAAAAGGGTGAAAAAAGAGGATGAGAGAAAGGGGGAAAAAAAAAAAGAGAGAGAGAGAAGAAGAGAGAGAGAGAGAGAGAGAGAGAGAGTAGAGAGGAGAGAGGAGAGAAGAGAGAGAGAAGAGAGAGGAGAAGGAGAGAGAGAGAGAGAGGAAAAGAGAGGGGAGAGAGAGAGGAGAGAGAGAGAGAGAGAGAGAAGGAAAGAGTGGAGAGAAAGGGAGAGAAAATGGGGGGGGGGAAAAGGGAAGGGTTTTTAGGGCCCCTTCACAGGAAGGTGTTTAAATCCTGTTAAATTTTTTGTGTGTGTCTAAATAATTTTTGTGTGTGTCGGAAAGTTTGTGTTGTGGGGGGGTTATGTTTTGGGGTTTTGTGTGTGTGTGTGGTGTTGGGGTGTGGTGGTTTTGTGTGTGTGTGTGGTGTGTGTGTGTGGCATATATGTGTGTGGTTTTGGGGTGTGTGGGACTCACCTAATTGTTTCTCACCTAATTGTGGGTTGGGCCCCGGGGGGGAGACCCACTCCTGGGCCCTTTCCTCTTCAATGAAACGCAAATGGATTTTCCCCTCTCTCTCTTTCTTCCTAGCTTTGTCCCTACCTCTTCTTTAAAAACTATGTATGGTTTCCCGCCCCCCACTACTTTTTCCTTTTCAAAGGGTATTTCCTTTCTGACAACCTATGACGAAGAAAAACCCTTTCCCAACGTCCTGTGACTCGTCTGGTCTTCAGCTTCCCGTTGTGGGCCCCCTTGGGCCCGTGTCCCCCCTCTGGGAAAATCCTATCTCTGTTCCACCTTGTTTCCCCAAATTTCCCCCCAGTATCTTGTATGTCGTTATCAAGTTCCCCCCCCGGGCCCTTTTGTCCCCCCAGGTCGTCCCGTCCGATTTTTCCCCCCAAACCTTTTCCCCGAAAGACATTTCCCCTTTTTGGGTCTGGGACAGCCCCTTTTTGGGAAACCTTTGTACTTTTTTTCTAACTTCTTGACGTGCTTTACCATGTGGGTTCCAAATGGTGCTGCAAACTCCAGTAGGGGCCCAACATACACAGTTACAGTTTTGAACGATTTTCCCTTTTTAAGGAAACGGGAAAGCTATTCTCGGTTTGCCAGGCGCCCGTAAGCCCGCAAACCCTTTTTTTTTTGGTTGATGTGTGCCCCGGTGAAGGCCGGGGTTATTTTCACCCCAAGGGCTTTTTTCCCTGAGTGAGGGCTGTAGTCTTTGGGCCCCCCTACCTATCTCGTCTGCGGCCCTTTTTTGCCCCTCCCCCCAAACTTCATGACTTTGCATTTTTGGGTGGATTTTAAAATTTGAGAAAACCATTACTGGACCACATGCCCGCCTCTCCAGGCTCTTTTCATCCTGCCCCCTCCTCGTCCCATTTAATTTTTTCTCATCCAAATTCACGTCTCGCAAACCCGGGGCACTTCAAAAGCCCATTCCTTCCAACATGTCGTTCACAAAATCAAAAATAAACACTGTCCTAAAACTGACCCCTGTGGGACCCCGCTCGTAACAGGGCCCCCCCCGTGTAAACCCCCACGTACCCTGACTCGTTGCTGCCTCCCTGTCAGGTAAATTTCCCTTATCCATTGCAGGGGCCCCCTTTCCTTTACGTGTGCCTTATCCTCCCCTTCGCACTAATCCCGTGGGAAATGTGGCAAAAGGGCCCTTTCCGCAGTCCCCGGAAAACGAAATCCCACCCAACCCCTCTCTCGTGTCTTAAATTCGTTACATTGTCATAAAACTCCAGGGGTTTGTGGGTACAAGAATTTTCCTTTCCCGAACCATGCTGTTTTTTAAATTTTTAAAAACTTGTTCCCTTTTCCCGGGGTTTGACCCCTCTCCTCCGGGAAAACTTCCCATAACTTTGCACACAATACATGCAAAACACAGGTCTGTATTTAGTGCCTGGGGTTTTCTGTTCCTTTTCAAAATTTGGGGGACTACATTAGCTTTCTTCCATTTCCGGGTATTGCCCATTTTCAAATTTTTGAAGTTTGTGGTTAGAGGCCACACACATCTCGCCCCTTCTCTAAGGACCCCATGGGGGGTTTTGCCGTTTCCATCGCCTTGGGTGTGTAAGGTCACTTAAACTTTTTTCACCCCTCCCATTTTCTAGTAACCAACACTGGGGGTAATTCCCTTTTGATGTTCCCTTCTGGCTGTCTTCCCCCACCCTTCCCTGTCCAACTGTAAAAATTTCCCCTTAAATTCCTGTTCACTCCTCACATACCTCCTGATCATTTTTGTGATTTCTCCCCCTTTCTTCCTTAATCTGTCACCGGGTCTTGACTGTTTTTTTCCTCCTTTTTGGGGGCTATACAACTTTCGGTCAGTTTTGATTCTCGTCTATTCATTTTCCAAATGTCGCTGGGGCCTCCCTCCTTACCTGTCGTACCCCCATTCCTGGCTTGCACTGATCTCCCTATTTTTGTGTTTTCCTGCCTTTTTACTTTTTCCCTTCTCATTTTCACTTTGTTTTTGCCCCCTTTCCCGTCGGGAAACCAGGGCGTTTTGGGCTTCCAGTTGTTACTGTTGCCCTTGGGGAAGAACCTTTCCACTGCCTCCTTTCTTTTTTGCTAATATTCCCCATTTTATTTTCTGGGTTTCCCCCATTCCGTCCCACTGGACCCCCCAGGAAGTTCTTCAACCCTAGTAGTCCCCCTTTTATGTCAGGGTTTTCCCCCTTCTACTCCGTTATTCTCTCCACTTGACTCTACTATTTTTCAAAGCACAGAACCAGTGGGGGCTAGCCCTAGGGCTCCAACTTAGTCCCCAATGTCGACTGCCCAGGGTGAAACAAGACCAATCTTTCTGGGCCCCCCCCCTCTCACCGGATTGTCCCCCTTAACATATTTGGGGCTAGGTTTTTTAGCACCACGTCCACATCCTGGCTCTCCATGTTTCGGACCCCCATGGCTCCAGGGGTTTTCCCTCAATCTCCCTGTGGTTTAAACCCCCATTTCCCGCAACTTTTCTCTGCTGATAGCCTTCTTGCCACCTCACAAGTGTGTCCACCCATTGCCTGTTGCTCTTCATATTCCTCTCTTGGCCTCCTGCATTTTGTGGGGGATTATACACACTGCAATGAAAACTTTTTTTCCCCAATGAAGTTACCGCTATGTAGTCTCTTTCTCCCCCCATCTATCCCTTTCCCTTTTTCGAATTTCCCCTTTTTTTTACGAGCTAGCAACCCCCCCTCCCCCCCCCCCCCCCCCCCTCT
>NW_026473920.1:0-13655 GCF_026875155.1 Cherax quadricarinatus
TCCTTCCTGCCCGCAGCGCTGTAATCCTTGTGGCTTAGCGCTTTTTTTTTTATTATAATAATAAAAATTTTAAAAAATTATTTACAGATTTTTTTATTGCCAATTTAGTAATTTCCTTGAAATGATGTTTAAAAAGCAAATAACATATTTATTGATGTTATCTTCCGGGTAATATTTGATTTTTCCCAAAAATTAAAAAAATTTTAAGGTGGGCTTTTTTAATTTTTTCTCAGACAGTTTTAAAAAACTTTAGGAAAAATAAAATTTTTTGCGAGGTCCCCTTTTAAAAGGGGGGCTCCTTGCGGGGTGGGGAAAGGCCCCTTGGGTCGGGGAATTAGACTTTTGGGTCCCCCTTTTCCTCAACCAAACCCCTAATTACCCCCCCAACCCCCCTTCCCTCTCCCATCCTCTCCTTTTTCCTTTCCTCCTCCTCCCCCCCCAACCCCCCCTTTTCCCCTTTTTCCTTTTTTCCCTTTTGGGTTTTTTTCCCCACGGGCCGCGCTATTTCCTAGGTGGGGGAAAGGGTCCCGGGGGTCCTTTCCCATTCCGTTGAGGTGCTTTGGGGGTGGCGTATTTTGCCGTGGAACCCGGGAAATTCCCGGGGGAAATGTCTCAATCCCTCCCCCGGAAATCCCGGGGGGTTTGGCCCCTTTGGGTGCCCCCCCCCCTTTTTTTCGGGCGACGGTGAATCCTGGAAGCCCCCTTTTTGGGTTTCCCGGGGGTGGGGGTTTCCAAGGAGGTATGCTTTTTTTGGCGGATATCCCCCCGGCCCTCTTTTTTGTCCACCGGGGTAGCTCGGCAGATGTGGGTTGCAAACCCGGATTGCGTTTACTGGCATATGGGAAGGGGAAAAAAGGGGCAGGGGTTTCCATGCGCATCTGCCCCTACTTGCTTGCTGGGGTCCCTTGGGGGGCGAGGGAGTTTCCCTGGCCTTTTAAATTCCCTTTCCTAAAAACTATCCCCCCCCCGGTTCCCCCTTTTTTTTTTCTTTTTTTTTTTTTTTATTTTTTTTTTTTCTTTTTTTTTTTTTAAAACCCAAAAAGAAAGAAGTAACCAAACCATGAGAAAACCCCGACCCCGACCCCACAAACCCCTGGGCCTTTATTGTTACCCGCACCCCGTTCGACCTCGCCCCCGTTTTTTTTGGCCACTCTTCAACATTCCTAATCCCCCCCCTGTACCTCTTGCGGTGCTTTTCCCCCCTCACCCCTTCAGGTACCGGGGCTTCCATGACTTTTTTCGATTTGTCTGCCCCTCTTTTCTCCTTCGAAACTTTTTTCCCCGGGGCTTTTTTTCCCTCAAAGGGTTGTGGCAATTTTCGAATCCCCGGGCCCGTCCCACATGGGACCAAAACTCTGCCCACTTCTAAACGTGAACGACAACCCTTCTAATAAAGTTACTTCTTTAAACCCCCCCCTTTTCCCATTTGGGAAAAAAGACCAACACGCCCATGTATTTCCCTCCCCACACCCGGTTTTCAAAACCACACAATGGCCCTAAATCTTTACATTAAGATCGACTTCTTCTACTCCCCTATTTTTTCCCGACCATAGTATTGGAAAAAGCACTCCTACGCCACGTTGGTAGTGATATTTCCTTTCAGCTCTTAAAGTGGTATGCGCATCACCCACAGCCCAAAGAATTCAACCCAAGCTCATATTTTTCCCTTTTCTTTCACATATCGAACTTTTCCTATCACTATCAAAAAACATCATTCCCTAAATTTTTGGTAGGGGTTTACTGTTATTCGGGCCCCATACCATAGTCCAACAAATTTTCCCAGACTTGGGCACTAAATTTCCCGGGAACGGGCGGGAACTCCAAGATCCCCCAATTCTGGGGGGAAAGACATTTATGTTCTTCCCCCCCGGGCCCGAAGACGAAAACCCTTCCCAATTGGCTTGTTTAACTTTTAAACAGCCGGGAACTCCCACTCTTTTTTATGTAGCAGGACATCGGTTACAAGTTGGGAAAGGGTTTGATCCCTACACCGCAACATGAAAGGGAAATACCCGGGCGATTTGGGCCACCCAGCAAAATTTTTGCAGACCCTATAGCCAAATGCCCATCTGTGGTCCCAAATGACCTTTTCCTAATCCCGGCCCCTTTTGAAAAGTCAAAACTCCCCTTTCTCCCCCCCTTAACCCTTAAAAAATAGGGGGTTTCCCTTCGAAAACCTCCCTTTCCCAATTTTTTCTACTCTCGGGGGAACCCCCCTTTGCCCCCAAAGAACCCCCCCAGGGAAGGCCCCCTCCCTTTCCCTTATTGGCCCCGGTTTTCCACCCTCTCCCCCAAAACCCCTCCCCCCCTTTCCCCCCCAGCCCCCCCCCCCCTTTGGCAAAATTCCCCGGCAGCCCCCCCTTCTGGCCCAGTCCCATAGTCACTCCTGAATCAAATTTTTTTTTCCCTGCCGGGGCTCAGATGTCCCAAACTTCAATTCCCATTTCCTGCCTTTCACTTTTTTCCGTGCCTCCCTCAAAAACCCCCGGGAAATCGACAAGACCTGAAACACCCCTTTCCCAATCATCCCTCTACTCTCAGAGTCCCAAAAAATCTCCTTTAACCCCCCCTTCCCCTTCCCATCCACCCCCCAAACTTTTTTCCTTTCCCGGCCCCCTTGTCCTGATTTTTCCCCTTTCACTGGCTCTGTTAAAATTATCCCCTCCTAGACGTGCCTTCCTCCCCGGGCCCACCCCCCCAATTTTTTCCCCTTTCTTTCCCACCTCCCGGGTTTCTGCTTCTTCTGTCCCTCCCACATTCTCCAGTTCCTTCCACCCTTTTCCCCCCCCCTCCCTTGGAAACAGTCCATTCCCGCCCCGACTTTACTAAAATTTCCTCCTTCCATCTCCAATTTTGTCCCCCCTAAACGCCCTCTAAAACTCCAAAAACATTTGAAGCAATCTCTGAAATTTTGCAGGGGACCAAACCATAAATGGACACGGACCACCCTCTTTCCTTCTTTTTCCCTTTTCTCCATCGGGGGCAACTCCATTCTTAAACAACGCACTTTTTCCTAGCTACTTAAAACATTTTCCTTTGCCACCGCATGGGGAACTTTTCTAACCCCTCTAGTCCGTAGGTACCCTTACCTGTGGTTTTTCAGGAAATCTTTATCTTGCCAATCAGGCCTATTTCCCAGAATATTCGCGGCCCCCAGGGTAATCGGGTTTAAACTTCCCGATGTGCTCTCCCCTTTTCCCCTGTTGGTGTTTTTTTTACAGGAACCAAAATTACAACCCCTGCCTTTTAACATCCTCTCCTCAGGCCCAAAAAATTTATTGTAATTTTTCCCGATCCTTTCCCTAAGGGGCCTTTAAGAAAATGCCCTTCTTTTATGCACTGAAAATTCCCCTACCTTTGTTTCTTTCTTCGCTTCATTTCAAGCAACCCGTATCCCCCTGCATAGGTGGTAACACCGTTTTTTTGTATCCTCTCCCCTTTTTCGGGCAAATTTTCTCTCCCAATATTGCCTTTTTTTTTCGTCATAACCCCCCACCACTTCTGTTTTCTTGGGCGATTTTATGGCCCCCTCATTTCCCCGGGGGGCTCCCCTGTGATTCCCCGGGATTCACTTTTAAAGGGTTTTTCTTTGCTAACCCCAACCCCCCCATGTTTTAAAAACAGGTACTCACACCCCCTATTTATCCTCGGGCTCAACACTCTCTTGCATCGACTCTCATCGGGTCTTTCCTTTTGCCGCATTAGACTTCACCTGGGCTGGTTTCCCCCAAAAAATTTTTTTTTCATACAGCGAACATTTTCCCCAAACATTCCTTTTCTTTCCCCCATATTTACCACCTCTTCGTAACTCACGCTGGCAATTTATCATAAAAAAAAACCTTAACTCACAACAAAATTTTTTTGTGAGGTTTTCCCTTTTTCGTCCCCATTTTTTAGCTTTTAAAAACCTCTTCCCCGCCTCCGTTTTAAAACCGCAGCTTCTCATTCTATGCCCCAAACTTTGGGCAGGCATTCTCAATTGCGTGCCCCTTTGGGGGTTTCCCCTGCTTTTGGGTCGTGCAGTACGTTTTTTAAACGCGCTGCTGAAGGGGAGGTACCGGTACAATAAACCATGGGAGGGCCCTTTTTTGATTTTAACAGAAGCCCTGCACGCTCACCTGTTTATCCGTGATGCTAAACGCAAAATTGGTGGCGGAAAAAAATGTCCCAAACCCTCCCCGGGCCCCTTTCCTTTTTAGAGTGCAGTTTTGGGGAAAAGTAAAGAAAACTGAGTGGGAAATATTTACCCAGCCTGTTCTGCAGGTTTTCCAGTTTTAAATAGCAAAACCCCCTAGATGTTCCAATGAAAATTTTGGGGAATCATCTGGTCCGTATTTTTTTAGGGGGGCCTCTATGCCCCTCGCTTCTTTCCTCAAAAACAAACCCAAAATTTTTGCACCCTGGACTTTTTTTCTCTCAGAAAAGAACAAAAAGGTCCCCTTTTTCACTTCAGGAAATGGGGGCAACACTCTCCCCTTGCCGATCATCGGGAGCCTTTGGGCCCCAAGGGCATTTAAATTCCCAAACTAAAAACTTTTCACAGCCCGCCCCCTGCAGCCTATTAAATTTTTTCAATCTTATTTTGGGCACAGGGGGTTCTTTTCCCCAACTGTGGAAATCTGCCATTGTTCCCCCCTTTTCCGCAAACTGGGGACTCAGGCATGAACCCTCCCTCTATCGTCCCCTTTTCTCTTAAACCCGTGCCCTTTGGGAAAGTGATGAAACGCCTGGTAAATAGAAAAATTTAGTGGGGAAAATTTTTGAGACGCACAACAGTCCTCCACTCTCAAAAATGGTTTCGTAAGGGGCAATTTTACCAAAGAACCCCCCTTTCTAAGCTTTGGTAAAGTATGTCGGGGGAATGCCTTTTTTCGAAAAACCCTCATTTTTTGTCAATTTTTTACCCTTTAGAAGGCATATGACACAACTTGGAGGAAAAAATTTTGGCCCCGCCCACCCTTGGCCTTCGAGGCAATCCCAACCTCCTTCCTTAAGAACTTTTTTAAATGACAGACCCTTTTCCCCGTTTAGGGTTAAAAAATGTGCTCTCCCCGGACTTTTAAACCAAGCTGAAGGGGTCCCCCCCGGGATTGTTTTTGAGCAAAAACAAATTTTTCCCTTTCTAAAAATTTTTTTGGGCCCCTAGTCTTTCCTCCAAAATTTGGGGAAAACACTCTATGTTGGGGACTTCGCTGGTAGTGCAGGCGCTGACCGGGCACCTCATTCAGTTTTTTTCTTTCCCAAAAGCGGTTTGACCGTGTTTCCAATTGGGCCACCAAAAACAAGGGTTTTAAAATTTTTCCCGTACCAAAACTCACCAAATTTTCTTTCACTAGAAACCTTTTGGGCATCCCGAAACATCCTTTGTAAACCTTTTATGGGTCCCATATCCCTAACGTGAAAACAGTCAGGTTTCTAGGCCTCTTTGACCGAAAGGGAAACCTGGGGAAAACCCCACATTACCTCTTGAAGGAAAATTTTCACACCGGCCTTTAACCTTTTTAAAACCCTTTCTCATCTTTCATGGGGGCGATCGTCGAACTCTCCTTTGCCTCATTCCGCCCTCATTTTATTGAAACTTGATTATGGGACCAGAAAACTAAATTTAGTGGCCTCTCCTGCTACTTTTCCTTTGCCTTAAAAACCCCTTGGGGCTTTTTGCTCTTTCCCCCGTTGGGGAGCCCTATGCAGGGAAACAACGTTTTCCAAACCCCTTTTCCGATCGTCGTGATGGCCCCCTTGGCCCTTTCCCACTTTACGCTCTCCCTTATCCTTTCCCCAGTCCTTCCATTTATAAATTTGGGCCCCCCGGGTAAAATTTTAGCCCTTTTTTTGTTTTGCCACCCGTTTGCCCCCGTCCCCCCTCCCTTCGCCCCACAATTTGCTCTTGCTTTTTTTCCCAAATTTCCACCTATGTTCATGTAGCATCTCACTTTTTTCCCCCCCCCCTGGGAATTCCAACCCCGTTCGAAATCTGTTTTCTTCCCCACTCCCTTGCTCAAAAGCCCAACTGTCAAAAGTAACTTCCCGCCCCTCTTTTTTTTTGACCACTTTTCCCCTCTTTTTCTCATGCCAATTTCAGTGTACACAGATGGCTCTAAGTCCTTCCCACGGCGTAGGATTCGCAGCATGGTTTTTCCGGGCAGTTTCGTATGAAAGGGGAATTTTCTATCTTTTGGCTAGTATCTTTATTGCTGAATTGTATGCCATTCTTTCGCCCTTATCCCTATTTCATCTATGCCCCATTTTATCTTTTTGTTTTTCTCAGACTTCCCCTTTGTGTTACAGGCTATAAAAGAAATTTTATACAACCCACCCCCCCCTAGTCCCCCGTAAACCAACTTTGGGCCCAAGCCGCATCCTTTCCCAAACATTAAAAGGGAAAAAGTTTTTCGTTGGGGCCCTGGTCTTTTTGACGTACAGGAAATTAACAGGCAGACACTGCTGCACGGTCAGCAGTACATGACCTACCAGTTTCATATAGAGGTGTTCCATTTACGGACTATTTTGCTGCAATAGCTACCTACTTTCACACTCGTTGGCAACAACGTTGGTCTACTCTGCTCGGTAGCAAACTTCAGTCTATTAAACCGAGTATAGGTTACTGGCCGTCTTCTTGTCACCGGTGTCGAGGTTGGGAGACTACTCTCTCCCATCTTCGCAATGGCCATACTTGTCTTACTCATGGTTATCTCATGGAGAGGCGCCCTGCTCCTCTCTGTGAGAATTGTCAGGTTCCATTATCGGTTAGCCACATTCTATTAGACTGCCCACTTTATCAACGAGCACGCAGAATATACCTCCAACGTCGTCTTTGCTCTGCTGCTTTCTCTTTACCTTCCCTTCTCGCTGATGGACCCACCTTTCATCCGGACACTCTCATTGACTTTTTGACAACAACTGACTTACTTCACAAACTCTGATGATACCTTCTGCCCTCTACCCCCGCACTATCCCCTGCCCCTCTGTTTTCTGTAACCTACTGATCATCCCTCCCCCCTTCTACCGCCCAATACCCTCGCTTCCTTCCCTACCCTGCAGCGCTGTATAGCCCTTGTGGCTTAGCGCTTCTTTTTTATTATAATCTTGCAGAGGCGAGTTTATACAATGTCTTGAACATTAATAAACTTCAGTCAAATATCTGAATACTGTTTGTTATGATTATTTAACATTTTCATAAATAATGAGTACATCTTCTGATCTGATTTTTATTGTTACATTATGGGTTTAGCACTTAGTTATGGTTGTAATAATTTATTATATTTATTAGCCTGAGATAGACCATTGAAACAGACCAGAAGAGGCATTATCTTGTTATTATATGGAAACTAATGTAATAAAATTGGCATATTAAAATTTAGATAGCTCAAAGTGAAAGCCAAACTTTCTTTTAATAAATTCACTGAAAGACTGAAGTCTATCAGAAGAGGCCTCTTCAAGGAGGGCTCCTTGACACGGTGAAGAGGCTCCTACCTGGAGTTTACCTAGAGAGGGTTTCGGGGATCAATGCCCCCACGACTCGGTCTGAGACTAGGCCTCATGGTGGATCAGGGTCTGATCAACCAGGCTGTTATTGCTGGCCGCACACAAGCTGACATACAAACCACAGCCCAGTTGGTCAGGTACTGACTTTAGGTGCCTGTCCAGTGCCTTCTTAAAGACAGCCAGGGGTCTATTGGTAATCCCCCTTATGTATGCTGGGAGGCAGTTGAACAGTCTTTAGCCCCAGACACTTACTGTGTTCTCTCAATGTACTCGTGGCACCCCTGCTTTTCATCGGGGGAATGTTGCATCTCCTGCCGAGTCTTTTGCTTTCAAAGGGAGTGACTTTCGGTTGCAGATTTGATACCAGTCCCTCCAGGACCTTCCAAGTGTATATTATGATGTATCTCTCTCACTTGCATTCCAGGGAATACAGATCAAGGACCTTCAACCGTTCTCAGTAATTTAGGTGTCTTATCGTACTTACGCCTCCCAGCATACATAAGGGGGATTACCAATAGACCCCTGGCTGTCTTCAAGAAGGCACTGGACAGGCACCTAAAGTCAGTACCTGACCACCTGGGCTGTGGTTCATACGTCAGCTTGCGTGAGGCCAGCAGTACCAGCCTGGTTGATCAGACCCTAATCTATCATGAGGCCAGGTCTCAGACCGGGCCGCGGGGGCGTTGACCCCCGAAACCCTCTCCAGATAAACGTGTGCCGTGAAAGTTCTTTGTACACTCTCCAGGTCTGCAATGTCGCCGTCTTGAAAGGGGCCATTAGTGTACAGCAGTATTCCATCCTAGAGAGCAACAAGCAATTTAAAGAAAATCATCATGGGCTTGGCATCCCTAGTTTTGAAGGTTCTCATTATCCATCCTATCATTTTCCTAGCAGATGAGGTAGATACATTGTTACGGTCATTGAAGGCAAGGTCCTCTGACATTATCACTCCCAGGTCCTTCACATTACTTTTCCATTCATGTTGCCTGATCAGAATTTGTCATATACCCTGATATATTTTTAATATCCTCAAGTTTCCCATATCTGAGTATAGTTGAAATTTCTCCTCATTGAATTTCGTATTGTTTTGAGTGGCCCATTCGAAGATTTGGTGATGTCTACTTGGAGTCTCACAGTGTCTTTGATGGAGGTCACTGCCATGGTAATCCAGGTGTCATCCACAAAGAGAGACATGGAGCTACGGCGTACATATCTGTCTATGTCAGAAATGAGGATGAGAAATAGAATGGGAGTGAGTACTGTGCCTTGTGGGAAAAGAGCTCGTTACCATGGCTGCCCGGGACTTTACTCTGTTTACTATTACTCTTTGTGCTCTGTTTGTCAGAAAGTTATAGATCCATCTACCAACTTTTCCTGTTATTCATTTATCACGCGTTTTGTGTGCTATTACACCATGATCACACCTGTTGAAAGCTTTTGCAAAGTCTGTGTATACTACATCTGTATTTTGTTTATCCTTTACAGCATCCAGGACCTTGTCATAGTGGTCCAGTAGCTGGGACAGGCAGGAGCGACCTGCAATGAACCCTTGTTGCCCTGGGTTGTGTAATTGATGGGTATCTAGGTGGTTGGTGATCTTGCCTCTTAGAACCCTCTCAAAGATTTTTTATGATATGGGTGTTAGTGCTATCGATCTATAGTTCTTTGCAATTGCTTTACTGCCACCTTTGTGGAGTGGGGCTATGTCTGTTGTTTTTAGTGTGTGTGGGATGACCCCTGTGTCCATGCTCCCTCTCCATAAAATGCTGAAGGCATGCGATAGGGGCTTCCTGCAATTCTTGATGAACACGGAGTTCCATGAGTCTGGTTCTGGGGCAGAGTGCATGGGCATGTCATTTATTGCTTCTTCAAAGTCTTGGTCTAAAGAATTGGACCCATTAGTCTCCTTCCTCAGACCAAACCTAATTACTCCCCAATCCTTCCTTCCCTATCCCATCCTCCCCATCCCTCCTTTTCTCCCTCTCCTCCCCCCTCCTAACCCTTCCTTTTCCCCATCCCATTTGTAACCTCTGGGGTCCTCCCCTCTGGCATAATGGTTTCTAGGTAGGGAGAAGTGTGCCAGGGTTCATCCTGCTCTGTGAGGTTCCTCGGGTGTGGTGTAGTTTGCCGTGGAATCTGGGTTGGCTGGAGGTGCCCTGCTTCCTTCCCAGATTTCCGAGAAGTGGGAGGAGTGACCTGCAGGTGGCGGGTGTATCTCCGGAGGCTGCCTATCGGTTCTGGGAGGTGGCAGCCGAAGGAGGTATGCTTTGTGGTGGGTTTCCAACCACCCTCTCTTTTGTCCACCGAGGTGGCTCAGTAGATGTGAGGGTGCTATCCTGGAGCACTGGTTTACTGGCATGAAGGGTAGAGTATGGCACAGGCTCCACGCTGCATCTGCACTGCTTGAGGTCTCGAGGTTCTCTTGGATGAGGGGGAACTTACAGCCCTTTCATGCCTTCTATCGATTGTCCCTTTATTGCCCCTCTTTTTTTCTTCTTCCTTCTTTTTTTTCTTTAACATGTAATAAGAAAGAAGTACATTCCATCATCATAGAGTCTTCGTTCTGTGGTGATCCTCCTCCTCTCAGGCCCCTTTTTGTTACCGCATCCTGTTCTGACTCAGCTTCGTTATTGGACCATTCTCCAGACTTTTACCATATCCCTGTTGGTTTAGAAAGACACGTAAGCAAACACTATGACATATTTATTAGAAAACATTTTCTTATATATCATAGTGTTTGCTTACGTGTCTTTCTAAACCAACTTGTCGGTATTTATTACCAAGGTTTATGCCACCGTATCCCTGTACCTTCTGCTGGTGACACTGCGTCACCTACTCCAGGTGCTGAGGCTCCGCCCATTTCTTCTAGTGCCTCTGCCTCTTGCACGCCCTTTAACTATGCATCCGACTTCCCCAAATACAGTGCAATGGTTTTCGGATTGCTTACCTACCTCAGGTGGGGCCGCCCGTGGAACTACGCCCAAACATGCCAGATCATTTGCTGACAATGGTTCTTCGATGTCTGCTCATTCTACCCAGAAACGACCTACGTGACACCTACTTCCTTTATGCACCATGTTTACAAGTACAGTGGTACCTTGACTTGCGAGTGCCCCAACTTACTAGTTTTCCGAGTCACAAGCTGTCGCTTGGTTGGTTTTTAGCTTTGAGTTGCGAACCAAAATCCAAGTTACAAGCAAGCTTCAAATATGCCGTCACTAGTTAGCACAGTGAATGCCACAACATCTGCCCAGCGTTTTGCACTTTTTGTGCAGTTATTTTGCCAATTTTTTTTTCTAGCCATTGGTTCTAAGTAAGTACAAAGGACAGTGCTGAGAAGAAAAGAGGATTATGTCTATTGAATTAAAGCATGAAATCATAGAATAACTCGAGAAAGACGATTTGTTTCAGTATTTTCCTTGTGAAACTATCGATCTAGTGCAGTTAGCCTCACAAACACTCCTTTTTCTCTTATAATAAGACCTCAGAAAGGCAAAAATGGGAAGACATGGTCAGAGCGATAATTATTTTTACCTTGGGAGTGGCTGCCACCACTCATCACATAGACAAATTTTATTCATTCTAGGGTATACATCATGTTTCTATGTTATTTATATTGTGTAGTTATCCACAGCATTTTAGTACTATGTACTACTGTACTCATAGTAACCATTACTGATTCACCTCCCTGCGTGAATCACTGACTGTTATATCACTGACCGTTATGTGATTCTCTGCTGACCTAGCATGATGTTTGAATGCCGCTGTTGCCCTCTGGGCATGATAGGCAATTCAATCTGTGATTGAACCCCATTCAGCAATTGGTCGCAGTGGTGAGATTATGCAATAAAAGTGATAAAAAAATTGATTGATCGATCTGTATTTATATGATTTTACGGATTCTGAGGAAGGATAAGTACAAAGAAGGAAGTGTTAACAGAAAAGGCAGACTTGGTGCACTCAAATCAAGAGTGTTAAATCTCAGAATTCGGAGAGAATGTGAACACAAAAAAAAAAATTCTGGTAAGTTGATATTGTAATAGCAGTTGCAATACATTTTAAACTATATTATTCATCTATACAGGCTATTTACATTTAACCCTAACTCTGCTAGGGTGAGATTTACATATGCAGAATGGTTATCATCTCTGGGAGGATCAAACTTTGTTGCAATGGCTAACGCATGCCATGGTTGAGGCAGATCTGAATTGGTATTTACAAATGATACCTGAGGATTTCTCAATATTTGTCGTGTACATAGGGAATAACGACATTCAAGTTCATCATCTGAGTATTAGAAGTAGAGGGCATGGAGTCTGTCACATTAGCCTAGGTAGGAATATTATCACATACTAACTTCATATGATCTAAATGCAATTCTTTGTACTGACCAGTAGTAATTTGTCTAACCTTATACTTATTGCCAGTGTGTGAGCTTGTCATATAATGACATATTTAATTCATTCTAGAGTATATATCAGGTTTCCATGTTATTTATATTGTTTATTGTATCATATTACATCAATTGTGATAGATAAATAAGCCCTAGAGTTGATATTAGCGTCATATTGAAGGAATATCATGTTCTGTCTCCAAACAATAAACACTTCTCTGCTGCCGACACCACTAAATAGCCACATACGTAATGACATATTCTATTCATTCTACATAATATATCAGGTTTCTATGTTATGTATATTGTTTATTATGTCATATTAGATCAATTATGAAAGATAAATAAGCTGTAGAGTTGATATTAACGTTATATTGAAGTGTATTTTTCCTGCCTTTGAGAGCAAGAATTCCGACGGAATGGATTAATAGCTTTTTAGTTAATTTAAATGAGGAAAATTGACTCAGCATTCGAATAAATCCGGATATGAACAAGGTCACGGAATGGATTAAGTTTGAAAACCGAGGTTCCACTGTACTCTACAAGATCAAGGATTCCAGCGGAAAACGATCCAGAAGCCAAGAAACTGTAAACAAATAGAGCAGCGTTGTTATTCCTTTGTAATTCTACGTGTAACTGGTTGTAGACATTCTTCTCTCTCATCTTGCATTGGGATATGATGTTATGCTGTGTTTTTTTCAAACATTCGGATAGAAATAATATTTTGAAAAACAATACAATTATACAAAAAAAATCAGTATTTGTATCACTGCGTCATTGTGATGACATCATCGTATTTAACAAGAAACATTGTATCAGTAAATAAAAAGCACAAAAAACTAATTATATTTTAACTTTTTACTATTTAATCTTAAATAAAACACACCTTGAGCTGACTGCTCATTCTGTGAAAAATACTGTATATATTTTCCAGAAATTCAGTATTTATATGTAAATAGATGGCCATACTGTATTTAATAATATTTATGTCATAGAAAACGGAAAGCCTACATCTGCGCAGACGAGACTCTCGCCATCTTCGTTTTGAATTTGTATTAGAAACGGTGAATGGAGAAGAATTTTTCGTGCACTAGAGGTTAAAATTGTGCTGACACCTCTCAAATAGGAGGCAAAATTGGTGGATATGCATTCCTGCATAACTTGAGATATCAGACGACTGGACAAGACAGCTCCAGGAACCTCAGATAAGCTCTCTAGATTTGTGTGTAATTCTGGCCAGCATTATTTTCATAGATTTAGTTAGAGTGGGGTTTTCTGAGTATGATATTAAGATATATTTTCCTTCTGTTATGTAATTGTGTATATATATAACCATTTATTATTTTTAATATACAGTCCACAAATTTATATATTTACCAGCATTCCTGGTGATGTATATTTCGTTGAATTAATAGGTCCAGAGCAACTTGTGGATATGACAGTGGTAGGTATCGAAGGGGGACATTTTTTGCGACCTAGGTGTCCCAAATTCCTACTTGTCTAACTGATAAATAATAATTATCTATGTTCATTTACTGTTATGTATATAATGATACATTCAAGTAAATGCAATTTTCCACATTTAATTTGCCCGTTGGTCCTTCTTGAACCGGACGTAATTAGTGAAGTCATTAATTAGTTAATTACTTAATAATTATATGTGAAATAACAGAAGGAGGTGGATGTTAAGTTCACAAAGTTACTTAATGTGTAGTGGATTATAATTATTACAAATTTAATTTTATAAGTCAAGTGTGGCTAAAGAAAAATTTTTATA
>NW_026473921.1:0-10655 GCF_026875155.1 Cherax quadricarinatus
TTAATGAAAGGTTATATGGTTGCAGCCTTACGTCCACGCATAACCTTGGTTTGGGTTCTTCATGGCTTGGAGATATACTAAGGATTGTGATCACTGTAGACTGACCACCTGAGATGTCGGGGCCCACATAAACATCAAAAATGCTCCAAAGCCAGTACCAGCGTGAGGGCTTCTTTTTCAATGGTAAAATAAGCCCTCTATGCGGCTGGAACTTGGCTGAAAAGTATGCTACGGGCTGCAACCCTTGTTCCCGATTTTGTAATAGTACTGCCCCAACCCCAGACTCACAAGCATCAACCTGTAAGAAAAAGGTTTGGAGAAGTCTGGAGACAAGAAAAATGGGTGCAAGTACACAATAATCTTTTTTGCTTTATTAAAAGCAGTTTTTACAGTCCGACGTCCAATTAAAGGGAACTTTATGACTGGTAAGAGAGGTAAGAGGGGCTACAATATCTGAGAAATTCTTACAGAATTTTCTGTAAATCCTATCATGCCTAGGAAACGTTGAAGAGATTTCCTATCATGAGGAACGGGATAATCTTTATAGAAAGAACTTTAGCAAGTTTAGGTGCAATTTTACCACTACCTACTTCATGGCCTAGAAAAGTGACAGTGGCCTGGCCAAAGGAAGATATTAGATAAATTAACTGTTAAATGGGAACTCTTAAGGTCTCAAAAAGAGCCTTAAGTCTAAGTAGGTGTTGATCCCAAGTATCAGACACCACAACAATATCATCTAGGTACGCTGCCATGCCTTCAAGTCCTTTAATAGCCTGATGGATAAGTTTCTGGAATGAAGAGGGGAATTTTTCATTCCGAAGGGTGTAACTGTGTATTGATAATGACCTCCTGGAATTACGAAGGCAGAGATTTCCTTCGCCTTATCTGTCAAAGGTACCTGATAGTAGCCTTTGAGGAGATCTAATTTGGACACAAAGTACCCTTTTAACCCACAAAGTCAATTACGTCATCCAGACGAGGAAGAGGGTAAGCATCTGTAATTGTGACCTCGTTCACTTTACGGTAGTCTGTACACATACGAAACCCTCCATCAGCCTTCTTCACAAGGATGCACGGTGAAGCCCATGGACTAGATGACTCCTCCACTAAACCATGCTTTAACAAAAATTTCTACTTCCTGCTGAAGTAGCCTTTGTTTTTTCGGGATTAGCTCTGTAGGGGGAGAGTTTAATTGGTTTAGAGTTTCCCACATCTACATCATGGTAACCTAACGTACATTTTTTCGGCACATCCAAAAAAAATATTAGGATATGACTGTAGAAGCTCATTTAAAATTTTTGTTGCTTGCGTTTCAGATAATCTCTCCATTAAAGGGCTAGGATCCTTGAGGAGGACAGAATTTGAAAGTTTAATATTAATTTCAAGATAAAGTGCAAAGAATCAGAGTCGTCCTCAGAGGTAGAGGACAGAGTCATTACGGGGACTTTATCTGGTGTATGGAAGTACTTAACTGATTAATGTGGTAAGTTTTAGTTTTTGAGGTCTATCAATGGGAGCTACCACATAATTTTACATCAGATAATCTACTTACAATCTGCATAGGTCCCGTAAATCTAGCTTTCAAGGTGTGGCCAGGTATAGGTTCCTGCACCAACACCTTGTCTCCTGGATGGAAGGAGCGGAATTGTGCACTTCTGTCAAACCTCTGTTTCATCTTGCTTTGAGCTGTCTTTAGGTTAGCCTTGGCTAACTGACGTGCCACCTGCAACCTTGAAGACGGATTGTAGAGTGTTGAACTAACGTCTTCTCCCATCCATCCTTCTTTGAGCACCCGAAGAGGACATCGTACATTGTGCCCAAAGATCAGCTCAAAAGGACAATTTATTGAACATAGAATCCTGGGCTACCTGGTGGTGATCCTGCGCTAGACTACATCACAACATGGAGCGTTTACTGAAACCTGAGAGGCTAGACTGTGACCCCAGCTTATCAACGGCTGCTCAGGAATGGAAGCACTGGTTTAAGACTTTCGAAAACTTCTTGGGAGCCCTTCCTAAAGAAGATCTAGATAAACTAAGTCTGCTCATCAATTTTGTGTCACCTAAGATATATGAGGCTATTTCTGAGTGTAATACCTACGAAGTTTGCTATCGAAACCCTAAAGTCTCAGAAATTTAATTAAACCTACAAATGAAATCTTTGCACGCTATCGCCTTGCAACTCGCCGCCAGCAGATTGATGAGTCCTTAGAGGAAACTTTCAAGCACTGAAAATTTTAGGTAAGGACTGTCACTTCCAAGCAGTGACAGCTGCTCAGTATTGTGAAGAGTCCATCAGGATGTTTTTATCAGTGGCCTGCAATCACAATAATAAGGCAGCGTTTATTGGAGAATAAAACTCTCGACTTACCCGCTGCCTTTGACCGGGCAAGAGCTCTGATTCAGCCCAGAAGAATTCTGAAGTATACAGTACCACTCAGCCTTCTCGAGTGGTAAGTGCTGCAATTCCTGACCAAGACTCTTGCAATGAAGTTACTGGGGAACCTGCCTCAGTGACAGCAGCAGCAGGTACGGTGTGTTTCTTTTGTGGTTTTTCAAGACATCCACGTCCAAAGTGTCCTGCTCGTGAAGCAATGTGCCATAAATGCCACAAGAAAGGTCACTTTGCTAAAGTATGTCGTGCTAATGCATCAACAAGAGCTAGTGCCTCCACACGGCTACTCCAAATTCACTGTCAAAGGCAGTTGTGAAAGTATTCATCAAAGGAACAGAAGTAGATTGTCTTATTGATAGTGGCAGCTCAGAGAGTTTCATCAACCTTGACTTAGTTAAACGGCTCTCCTTGACTCTACATCACTCATCAGGTACCGTTTCCATGGCATCAACATCTCTCTCTATTCAGACCTTAGGGTTTTGTAAGGTAAATCTCAGAGTTAATGGAAAGGATTATCAAGATGTACATTTAGCTATTCTGCCACAACTGTGCTCTGAGTTATCCTTGGTCAGGACTTTCAGAAGCTGCATGGTAAGTGTCACCTTAACATATGGAGGTGAACTGCCTCCTCTTGTTGTCTGTGACTTAGCATTTTAAAGGGGTAGACCCACCAAACTGTTTGCAAATCTTCCCGCGGATTGCCATCCTATATCAGCAAAGTCACGCCCTATTCTTATGAGGATGGGATGTTCATTGAGAAAGAAACTCATAGGCTGCTGAAGGGGGGTATTATAGAACCGAGTGATTCCCCTTGGCGTGCACAGGTTGTTGTTGTTAAAGATGGTTATAGGAAAGGGAGACTGGCTATCGATTACTCTGAGACAATCAACAAATTTACACTTCCTTGATGGTACCCTCTACCCGAATTGACGATACAGTGAACAAATTGCTCAGTACTACGTGTTTAGCACAATTGATCTGCAGAGTGCCTATCATCAAGTCCCTATAAGGAATGAAGATAAACCATACACAGCGTTTCAGGCTAGTGATGGCCTGTATCAGTTTACCAGAGTCCCTTTTGGAGTCACCAAAGGGGTAGCCTGCTTCCAACGAATTATGGATTCACTCATTCAGGAAGAGCAACTCATGGGAACCTACGCGTATTTAAAATAATGTTACCATTTGTGGCAAGACCCAGGAGGAACATGATGCAAACCTTGATAAGTTTTTGGAAGCCGCCAAGAAGAAAAAATATCAGTTACAATGAGGAAAAGTGCACTTTTTCAACTAAAAGGCTTAGCATCCTTGGTTATGTAGTGGAAGGAGGTTCAATATTCCCAGACCCTGAACGACTACGACCTCTACGGGAACTTCCAATGCCTCAAGACAAAAAGTCACTCCGAAGAACTCTTGGTCTCTTTGCTTATTACTCACAATGGAATCTACAACATTCAAGTAAAGTCCGCCCATTGAGTGCACCACATTTCCTGTGACAAAGGAAGCAGAAGCCGCTTTCCATACTCTCAAACAGGACATTGAAAACTCAGTAGTTCAAGCCATTGATGAGTCCCTACCATTTGAAGTGGAAACGGATGCATCTGACATTGCCATTGCTGCAGTCTTATCTCAGGCAGGACGACCAGTAGCCTTTTTTCGAGAACTTTTCAAGATCAGAGAAATGTTTATGCTGCTGTAGAAAAGGAAGCCCAGGCCATCATAGAAGCAGTTCCCCCACTGGAGGCATTATTTAACTGGTAGACATTTCACCATAAGGACTGACCAACGGTCCGTGATGTATATGTTCGACAAGAGGCACAAAAGTAGGATAAAAGAATGACAAGATATTACGCTGGAGGGTGGAACTATCGTGTTATGACTTTGATATTCTGTACCGACCGGGTCAAGAGAAACATCTCACCTGATGCATTCCTAGGTCCCACTGGGGAGCAGCATGTCATGATTTGCAATCACTCTCAGCTCCCACAAGGCTTTGTGTCACCCAGGAGTTACAAAGCCTGTACCATTTTGTCAAATCAAAGAACATGCCCTAAATCAGTGGAAGATGTGCGACAAGTGATCAGAGCATGCAGAGTATGTGCCAGTGCAAGCCAAACTTTCATCAGCCAAGAAGACTCATCTCATAAAAATCCACCCAGCCTTTCGAAAGATTGAATATAGATTTCAAAGGACCTCTACCAAGCACAAATCAGAATAGGTATTTCCTTAACATAGTAGATGAATATTCAAGGTTTCCCTTTGTATTCCCCTGTGCAAATATGGCTGCTTCAACTGTTATTAGTTGTCTTCACAGTTGTTCTCTATTTTTGGTATGCCAGCTTATATCCATTCAGACAGGGGATCCTCGTTCAGGTAACGAACTTCAGGAGTTTTTGGCTAGCAAAGGTATTGCCTGCAGCAGAACAACAAGCACAACCCTCAAGGCAATGGTCAAGTGGAGCGGTTCAATGGTACTATATGGAAGGCAGTTACAAATGACATTAAAGTCGCGCAATCTACCTGTTCAACACTGGGAAAAATGTCCTACCTGATGCTCTTCACTCTATTTGATCACTGCTGTGGGACAGCTACTATGCAACCCCTCATGAAAGACTCCTCAACTATTCACGTCGTTTCCTCTACGGGAGCCTCCGTGCCCACTTGGTTATGTCATCCTGGACCCGTTCTCCGAAGAGTCACCGTAGGATGAACAAGATGGATCCTTTAGTGGAAGAGGTAGAGCTCCTGCAAGCTAATCCACATTACGCCCACATTCGCTACCAAAAAGGTGAAGAGACTACAGTATCTACAAGACATTTAGCCCCAGTTGAAATCCCTATTAGTGTGGAACTCAAGATACACCAATAGATGTGAAAGATGCTTCGTTTTTCTCCTGGAAAGCCCCTTGAGACTACCCCTATTGGAAATAGAGGATTCTGCTCCAGCTTTTAATCAAACCCCGCTGGAAAATATCGAACCTGGTGAAGAGGCTCAAGGGCTACGAAGGTCGGGACGTGTTTCGTCGCCCACCTAACAGTTTGGGAGATTACTGTCTCTGATATTTTAGAAAGGGGAGATTGTAGTGATACTGGTCCTGTGGGGAGCAGCAAACAGGATAATACTGCACCACCTCTAGGGGCCCCTTAACAACAACAACAGTTTGGTGTGTGTCATGGGCACCAACACATGGTGTGTGATTCTCTCCTACTTTATCCATTTATCAGCGATGCAGATTACATGGTGAGTTTAAATATGTGGCCTGTAGTTATAACTTTTCTCTTGACATATGCAAGACATCACCATCCCTGTAGAAGCCATTATTAGATGTACTAGTCATTATATTTTGTTGTTGCAGAAGTACTATGAAGATTCTATGTTCAATAAAGCCTAGAGATAAGGCCTGTGTTTCTATCACAACAATACCCTGTAGACTCTTGCACCGTTTCTCGTACTGAGAACAGCAACAAAGGTAGTGATTCATCCCAGTCTGTAGGAAAGTGCATGCAAAAACTTCTCATCATTGTTTTTAATGTCTGGTGGAATCTTTCCAAGGCGTCTTGGGACTGAGGATGATAGGCAGTGGATAAGTTGTGGATTATCCCTAACCTAGTTAATACTTCCCTAAATGCTTTGGCAGTGAAGTTAGTACCTTGATCACTTTGAATAGTTTTAGGAATGCCAAAACAAGAAATGAATTTTGTTAAAGCTTTGAGAATAGCTTTAGTATTAATACTACGCATGGGAATTGCTTCAGGGTATCTGGTTACTTTAACCATAATCGTAAATAAATACTGATTTCCAGATTTTGACCTAGGGAGTGGACCTACACAATCTATAATTAAATCTGCAAAAGGTTCTCCATCAGCAGGTATAGGTTTTGGAGAGGTGCAGGTTTTTAAAGGAATGTCCAGGTTTTCCAACTTGCTGACATTCTCGGCAACACCTAATATGATTCTTCACATCTTTCTTTAATTTTGGCCAATAAAATTCTTTTGTGATTCTATACAAGGTTTTTGTAATTCCCAAGTGACCTCCTAATGACGTAATTATGACTATATTTAATATGCGAGGTCCCATAAATTTGTTGGAACCACTAACCTGTTAAACAATTGCCGGCCCTCTATCTCCTTACCAGTCTCGGTGCAGATCAAATAATCGTTTTTAACTTCATACTTGACCGGAATGACCCAAAGAGGAAATTTTCCCATGGCTGCCCTCAAAAGCGAATTTTAAGAAGGGTCCTTTCGTTGTTCCTCCCGGAAGGACAGTCCCTCGGGCATGGAAACAGAGACATCTGGCAATCCTGCAACCTGGGAATAGGAAGGCTTGATCGGGGTCTGTTCACTTGATCTACGAGGCTCTGGCCAGTTTCCTCGTAAACAATGTGGCTATTCCGAGATCGGAGTCGTCCAAGGATAGGTCAACATTCTCTCCAGACAACCCTTGGGATGTTGCCCGAGTTATGGCCAACACCGGAGAAGAATTAATCATTATAGGTTCAGGACACGAACTAACAGTAGTAATGTTATTACCCAGTAATAACACTGCATCTTTCATGGGGAATCCTTTTGAGACACCTACAGTCAAGTACCCAGTGTAATATTTGCACTGTACATAAATTTTATGCAAAGGAACCGAATATATAGCTCCTCCAAATGCTTCCAATAAAACAGAGGAATTCAAAGAAGTGTTCTCTGAAAGGGGTAATATTCCCTCTCTTACAAGTGAGCAATATGCTCCAGTATCTCTAAAGGTCTTTACTTTACTTGTTTCTGAGTTTTCCTGAAGGGAAATAAGACTCTTGCAATAATAAGGGGCCATACCTTTTTCTACTTCTCTAGGGGACATGTTACTAGGGATATTAGAGATTTTCCCAATGGGTTGGGGTTTATGGGGGCAGTTGGAACTGATGTGACCTACTTTATTGCACCTGAAGCAGACGACAGGCTTGCCCTTTACTCCCTGTTGACGTTGCAAATGGTGTCGTTCTGGCTGGTGTCTCTCTGGATACTGTTGTCGAGATGCACCATGAGTAGTTTGCCTCTCCGCAGGTGGACCATATGTTGAGAAGCGTGGCTCACCAGGTGACTTGGTTGGCTGACGTAGACGTTCTCCCTCCGGCTGGCACTTCATTCTCCAAGGTTGACGATCTCTGCTGATGCCAGGCTGTTGAAAAGAGAGACGGGACCGCTCGGACAAGGAGCGGTTAGTTTCGAAGGTATCAGCCAACCTGGCTGCCTCCAATGCAGTGGTTAAGTCACGATCCTGCAGAAAGACTAACCTCTGGTCCCACAGACTCCAGCAGGTTATCAATCAGAATAAGCTGCACCAGCTCCTCAAAGGTAGAGACACCACTTGCTTTATACCAGCTGGTAAAAGCTTTGGTTTGCTGTCTCACAAAGTCGATTAGGGATTGACCAAGCTGTCGTCTGCCCAATTTGAAATTTTTGCGGTATTTGGCTGGGATACATGTATATGCTCCCAACACTGTGGTCTTCACTACTTGATAATCAGAAAATTCAACGTCATTTAATACTGACGTGAATTCTTGTGCCTTACCCGATAATGCTGTATGAACCAACGATGCCCAATGCTGTTCCGGCCACCTCAAAGCTCGAGCCTGATTTTCGAAGCTTTCGAAAAATTGCTCTGTTTCGGCCTCATTGAAGCGGGGAACAAATTGTACCGCTTTCTGTAAACTAAAATTATTTACAGAATGCGAAAACTGCCTCCTTTCTCTTTCCCTATCAAATTCTTCCCTTGCGAATGCTCTCTGTTCCCTAGTTTGCTCAAGATTGATTTTTGCCAGCTCAAGTGCCAACGACGCTGATTCACCCTGAGACAACCCAGCTGCACTATACTGACCATTTTGCTCCGTAGGTGTATCATCTTCCTCCTGCGAGAACATAGTTTTTGCCCTAGCTCCCGTAGAGGGAGGAGTCTGATGTGCCATCTCTTCTTCTATAAGTTTGTCAGCAATCAGTGAACGCAGTTGTGCAGCTGTGAGAGTGCGTTTGTATGTAATGCCAATGGAACGAGCAATTTGCCAACAACGCTGTAGGGACAATTTAGGTAGGTTATGCAAAGTATATGCCGACACCAGACGTCTGACTCGTCTAGGTGGCATAAGTTATTCGCTATGCACAGTACGATTGCAGAATACCCCAACGTAACACGTTAATTTGCAGAACACGCTTAGCTATGCACAGTACGATTGCAGAATACGCATACAAGCAAAGCTGACTGCAAAATTCTCCACACCGAACAGGCTAGTAACAACTGACACGCAAAATTTGTAAAGCAGTGCCAGACAGCAAGCTGCACAATGTTCCTGCTACGAGCTTCATCCTAAGCTCAACCGTTTCTCTAAGTCCAGCTCCAGCTCTCGGACAGGCTACCCATATTACACCCCAGGATCCAAATGGCCTGTTACCCCGGGTGTAATGGGAGCAAAATAAACACAGTAGAAAAAGTTTAGACTTATATTATCCTTCACCAATTTATAACAGCAATATGTACACTATGTACAGTGATAAGTATAGTGCACTCCACGGTAAGCAAAGCAGAAATAGAAGCCACAAGATAGCAGACCGTGCTTCAACCAGCTCTAGAATGGGAATGACAAGTTCAGACAGGAGAGCGGTACCCACATAACCTCTGCGATTGCCAAAACCATCTTCTTATTGGCTAGAACCTGGTCACTAGTTGAACGATGGGGCCCCATCATCAACTCTTAGCAACCTGGTTCGCTGGTTAGGGGAGATAGCCTGTAAATGAGGGTGTGTACATGCGCCGAATAAAGGTTACGTACTCTTTGCATGCCACAAATAGGTTGGATAAATACATGAGTAGATGTGGGTGGGTGTGAGTTAGACCTGATAGCTTGTGCTACTAGGTCGGTTGCCGTGTTCCTCCCTTAAGTCAATGTGACCTGACCTGACTAGGTTGGGTGCATTGGCTTAAGCCGGTAGGAGACTTGGACCTGCCTCGCATGGGCCAGTAGGCCTTCTGCTGTGTTCCTTCGTTCTTATGTTCTTATGTTCTTATAAACGTCTTGACTAGGGCTCAGACCAAAGCCCATGCTTCCCCTACTGTCCATCCTTTGATTTTCCCTGACTTTAAGCCTTTAGACATATCGAAAGACTCCTTCGTCAATTTACAACGTAATTGCCATTCTCTTCAGAATTGCCATAATGCCGCTAAACAAAATCAAGTTATCCAAAGGAAAAACTTTTCATATAAATTCGAATATATAAAAGGTATCTTGTACAAGGCAGTATTCAAATTAAATTCAGATGAGACAGACTATTCCATCTTAGTTGTTCCAAGTCAATGCAGAGAGACTGTTCTTAAAATGGCTCATGATCTGCCAGTGGCCGGACATTTCTCGCATCGTAAAACCTTAAATAAAATTAGGGAAACCTATTTTTGGCCAAAAATGTCCTCAGATATAACTACCTATTGTAGATCGTGTAAAGTTTGCCAACTGTCATCCTCCCGAGGTACCAGGCGAGTACCTATGGTCAAAATACCTATCTTTACGGTACCGTTTGAAAGAGTAGCTATTGACATCATTGGTCCTTTATCTCCACTTTCATCTGGGGGACATAGATATATATTAACATTAGTTGATTATGCTTCGAGTTTCCTTGAAACCGTTCCCTTAAAGACCATAACTACTACAGAGGTGGCTGAAGCCCTTTTGTCCATCTTCTCCAGAGTGGGCATCCCTAGAGAAATTTTGTCTGACCGGGGGACACAATTCACATCTGACTTAATGCAACATCTATACCAACTTCTGGGAGTGAAGCCTCTCTTCACCACACCCTATCATCCCAGCTTTAATGGGAGGATTGAGCGCCAGCATTCGATTCTCAAGTCCATTTTAAGGAAACTTTGCTCCCTTAAACCTAAGGAGTGGCATCGTTACCTACCCTGTGCTTTGTTTGCCATGAGGGAAGTTCCCAGTGACTCTTTGGGGTTTTCACCTTTTGAACTTCTCAATGGTAGACAAGCCAGAGGTCCACTGTCCATCCTTCATGACTTATGGACTAATGAGGAGGTAAATGCTGAGGTTCAGTCTTCTTATCAGTTTCTCCTTGACCTTAGATCTAAACTTGAGGAGACCTCTGACATAGTTTCGAAAAACTTAAGTTTGTCAATGGACCAGTACAAAACCTATTTTGACTCCAAAAGTCAGAGGAGAAGTTTTAATGTAGGGGATGAAGTTCTTGACTTTGCCGATTAAGTCAAATAAAATTTTC
>NW_026473922.1:0-10241 GCF_026875155.1 Cherax quadricarinatus
GGGGGGGGGGGCTCGTCCCAATTGATTGGACAATAAACAAGGACTGATTTACGATGATACCCTTACCGTTAACCCTTAGCACCCCGGTTCGCGGGTTGGGAGGCAGCCTACAGGGGAGTGTGTACATACGCCGAATAAAATGTAACGTACTCTTTGCATGCCACAGTCATCAAAACTGCAGAAAAGTTCCATGTTTCTAGGTCATTTCTGCATTACAAAGCGAGGGTAAAACAGTCTCCAGCAAAAGCAATAATGGACACAAGAAAAGCTGTATGACTGCGGGAACCATCGAATATTTAAGAGAAATTAAAGAGCATTGCGCAAAATATATTAAAAGCATTGCGTCAAAATATAATTAAAGAGCATTGCGTCAAAATAAAATTAAAGAGCATGCGTCAAAATATCATAAGACTACAGCTGCAAAAGAGACGCAAGCTAAGTCAGCATCGGCAAACTGGGTTTTCCCAACCAAAACAGTGCGTCGTGAGCTCCATGAAGCAAGATATCATGGGAGGGTTGCAATTGCTAAACCTTTCCTTTCAGAAGCAAATACTGCAAAGCTCAAACAAATGAGGTCATGACCTAAAGAATTGGACATTGTACTAATGGAAGAACGTTTTTTAAACCCTACAACTTCCTTAACACTTTTCCCAAGTTCTGGCCGAGTTTGCGTCGGGTGACGCAGACTTATAACCCCGACTACTTGGTTCCCACCTTGAAGCATGGAGGGGGATCCGTGATGATTTGGGCAGCAATATCGTAGAATTCTCTTGGCCTGGCACTAGAACTGAATGACTAGAGTTAACGCCCAAATATATTTATCGATTTTAGGTGACCAAAGTCATCCCATGGTACAAATGTTTCCCAATGGCGACGCTATTGTTCAAAATTTTCATGAATAACATGACAATGAAGTTGAACACTTGGATTGGCCCCACAATCGTCGGATCTAAATATTGTCGAACATCATTTGCGTCAGTTGGAACAGCAAAATAGGAACCGATTTTCTCCACCGCTGTCTTTGAAAGAGTAAAAGCATATTTTGCTTGAGGAATGGCTCAAAATTTCCCTGGATATGTCCAAATGCTATATGAATCAATTCCTCGACGAATTGGTGCTGTTTTAGATGCAAATGGAAGGCCAACCCCATATTGAATATAAAAAATATTAAATAACACGGTGTTCATATTATTTTGTCCAACACTGCACTAGCCAAGGAGTCGAACCCATGCTGTTTTGGCCCGCCTCATGGTAAGCAAAAAAAGCATAACGCGCCTTTACAGATCCACTAGGGACCCACAAGACAAGTCCTTAAATCATACTTTGGCGCTCCAAAAAGCCAAGTTTAGTTTGTAGTAATCGGCCTTCGATAGGCGGGCTAGTGGTGTGAGACAGCACCTCCTGGTTAAATTTAATTACTCTGTTGTGACAGTCAACAAGCAGTATAAATTTGAAGTAAGCTTTGAGCTTACACAGGGGGGTATGTGCCTTTGATGGTTTTGATACAATGCCTCGTGGTTACTAGATAAGCAGCATGCTGGAATACACCAACAGCGCTGTTGAGAAAAATAGCTTATCCACACCCGTCATTTCATCGTCTGCAACTGCATGCTCCTCTGAGAGCACGAGAGGATAAAAGCACTGCGCTTGAGATAAAAAGACTACCTATCCTTATTATGAATTAACATTATATTATACACTAGAAGTTAAATAGTACTTGATGAAATATTCATATATATATATATATATATATATATATATTCAACAAACCGGCCGTATCCCACCAAGGCAGGGTGACCCAAAAAGAAAAACAAAATTTTTCTCTTTTCAAATATAGTAATTTATACAGGAGAAGGGGTTTACTAGCCCCTTGCTCCCGGGATTTTAGTCGCCTCTTACAACACGCATGGCTTACGGAGGAAGAATTCTGTTCCACTTCCCCATGGAGATATATATATATATATATATATATATATATATATATATATATATATATATATATATATATATATATATATATATATATATATATATATATATATATATATATATATATCTGTGTGTGTGTGTGTAAAATAACCACGGGGCCAGTAGAATGATAGCTCTTGGCCCTTTCGTGTTGCAATCAGCACATCATCACGAGCTTACAAAGTTGCAGAAAAGAGAAGGATGTCCAAGGAAATACGATCCCAGAGGACGTCTTCACTGGAGTGAGGGAGGGCGAGAGAGAGAAAGGAGAGAGAGAGAGAGAGAGAGAGAGAGAGAGGAGAGAGAGAGAGAGAGAGAGAGAGAGAGAGAGAAAAGGAAATGCACTGAAAATGTAATAGTAGAGCTAAAGAAGAGACGGGTAATTGAGCAAAAATTCGGAGAGGGAGTCAGACGCGTGCACGCGTATGATAAAGTAGTTTTACATAAATTGATATTGCCGTGATAAAGTCACTGGCAGTATGGAGTATATCACAGGATAAAGAGGTCTGGATTAAGGAGGACGAAGAAAAGGGGCTAATTAGAGGGACGATAAAAGGACCATGATGTATCTTGCACACTGAGGAATGGTGAGTAAGGAATGGGAGGGTGTTGGCACCTGGAGAAGAAGTTGATATCCTTGGGGTGAAATTTGACTCCAAACTAATCATGAAGAACCATGCTGTAAATCTTGCAAACAAGGCAGCCAGGAAGCTTACAGTACTTCTCCGTATCTCGCATCTACTTGACAGTAGGGGTTGCAAGATTCTGTACGAGGCACAAGTACGCTCACACCTTGAGTATGCTCCACTTTCTTGGTTTGCCTGCCCCCCTCTCATCTGCGACTGCTTGACAGAGTGGAGAACAGAGCAAGACGTCTCATCTCTCGCCTGGACCCATCCTGGATAGATCTGTCATTTCAGCAGAGCCTTCAACATAGGAGGGATGTGGGTGGCCTTACTGTTATGTACAAGGCCAATATTATCTACTTCGAGGACAGCGTGAGACAAGCTTTTATGCCACAAGACGGGCAGAAAGCAGCAGCTTCACTCTGGCTGTACCCTTCTCCAGAACATCACTCCATCTGAGATCATATATACCCAGGATGACTCTAGTATGGAACACATTCGTACAGCATAATGATGTCAACGAGATAAAGTCAGCTGATCAAATGAAAATGCTTGCCCACATATGGCTCCAACTTCATCCTGTTCCCTACTTGTATGTTTCATAACAATAAAAATGCTTTCAAATGAGCTGATGTAGGTAACAGCTCTTAGCTTGCCAATAAAGTTAGGAATCCTTAACCTGTAAATAGCTTGTCAATAAAGCTAGGGATCCTTAACCTTGTCAAACCCTGTGTAAAAAAATAAATAAAAAAAAATAAAAAAAGGGGAGACTTCTATAAGTTATATAAAGGAAACCGGGCTCATTGAAATAAACTCATTTAAAGAGGGAGGCATAAGAACATAAGAATGAAGGAACACTGCAACAGGCCTACTTGTCCATGCGAGGCAGGTCCAATTCTCCCACCGGCTTAAGCCAATTCCTTAACCTAGTCAGATCAGGTCACATTCACTTAAGAAAGGACCATGGCATCTGAACTAGTAGCACCCACACCAACTCATGTATTTATCTAACCTTTTTTAAAGCTACACAACGTCTTAGCCTCTATGACAGTACTCAGGAGTTTGTTCCACTCATCCACAACTCTATTACCAAACCAGTGCTTTCCTATATCCTTCCTGAATCTGATTTTTTCCAACTTATAGCCATTGCTGCAAGTCCTGTCTAGGCTAGATATTTTTAGCACACTATTTACATGCCCTTTGTTAATCGCTGTTTTCCGTTTATACATTTCAATCATATGCCCCCTAATTCTACACCTTTCTAGAGAGCGCAGATTCAGGGCCCTCAGTCTATCATCATAGGGAAGATTACTGATACATGGAATCAACTTTGTCATCCTCCTTGGTATGTTTTTCAGTGCATTTATATCCATTCTAATATGGTGACCAGAACTGTGCAGCATTATCTAAATGAGGCCTAACCAAACATGGCCAGTTATTCATCCCACAGGATTCTGAGGCAAACTCTGGTTCAACCTTCAGAAAATGCAGGAAAAATAAGCCCTAATTCCTCTGTGTGACACTACATTTAAGACAGTCTAATTAATGCATTCATATAAGAGCCAAATTTTTTATTGTGTACTATTGCCTCAACCAAAAGGGCATCTAATTTGAACAATCTGCTACTGATATTATATAATGAATGCTTATCATACATAATAACTGCCGAGTCTACAATATTCCTTTATATACAAGTTCTAATGAGGTTGAAAATCGTGTTCGACTCCTGTGCTATATGTATCAAATAACAGTGTTGTGATATCCTAACTTCTAAAGGTTTTCCAGTCTGTCCCATATAGGAGAGACTGTAACCGTTGCAACCAATTCTGTAGACACCACCAGCACGCTGTTTGAGTGAATTCTTTATCAGAATGCTTTTAACAGTCCGTGAACTTTTGAAAACTACTTGTATATTAAATCCTTTAAGAGCATTCGGCAGGACAGATAAATTCTTATTGTATGGGACGACCAGCACATTCCTAGGCTCTGTTCTATAATAAGTTTTCTTAGCTGCAAGCAAAGCAGATTCCGTGAACTCTTTAAGATACCGCAGTTTCATGCCAATGTCAAACATTTTCCTAATTTCTTCATCTAGGAACTCCTAGATGAAGAATTATATACTATTGAACTACTGTTCAATAGTATAAAATTCCGACAAGTTGAAGTATTAGATACATGGGAAACAACTGGGTATCTTCAATGTGTAGACGTATCCCCATCCAGTGGCTTTATCAGTTATCAATACAATACTGGGAAAAAAACAAAAGACTAAAGAGGATGTAGATGAGGTAATCAGTCCCTCAGCCTAGGCGTAGGTGTTCAGATTCATCGAGACTTCGTTCTGAACACCTGCTGCTAGGATGAGGGACTGATTACACCATCTGCTACTTCTTTAGTCTTCCGGGTTTGTCCTTGTAGTGTACTGATAAAGCCACTAGTTGGTAAAACGTCTATATAATAAAGATACCCAATTGTTGCACTTGTGTCTAACACTTTAACATGTGGGAATTATATACCAGTTATGTTATGGTAGACTATGATGTATCTTTCTCGTCTACCTTCTAGGGATTTCAAGCTCTCAATGAAATTTAGGTGCTTGACAGAGCTTATGCGGGTCGTAAAGGCTCTCTGCAGTAACAGCTTGATCGATCAGGCCAAAAATCAGGAGACCTAGTCTTGGACCAGGTCGTGGGGGCGGTGACCTCCAGCAGCGACTTCAGGTAAACTCGAGGTAAAATGTCTCCAGTGTTATATGTTCCTTTATTCGACTGAAGAAGTCTGGGGTTCAGGCGAAACACTTCAGCAATAGCGATAGCCAAGTGTTCCTAGTGTGTCTTATTCTTCAACAAGGGAGGCTCCTTAATACCGTTGATGAGCTCTTGATCCAAGGAATGGGGCACCTCTGCCCCTTCGTTGGTTCGAACACAGTTGCTTCCAATTCTAGATACCCCAGGCGCTGTATTATCCCAGAGGGTTGATACCTACACATGAATGTAATGTAAATAACAAAAAAAGGCACAATACCGTGACTGGAACGATACACAAATAATACGACTTGGACCATTTACAAACTCACACTCAAATTCCTTTTCCTTCAAAGGTAAATATTATTCTCAAGCCTTCGGTGTCGCTATGGGCTCTCCTCTTTCTCGTGTTCTTGCTAATCTTTAGGTGGAATATTTCGAGACTGTTCTTCTTCCTACTATTGATGTTCGCCCTTCACTCTGGCTCCGCTATGTAGATGACAGCTTTGCTCTTTGGTCTCATGACTCTAGTCTCTTCCAACCATTTCTTGTTGCTCTTAATAATCTTGCCCCTTCTATTAAGTTTAAAGCTGAATGGGAATCTAATTATTTGCTTCCTTTCCTTGATGTTCATGTCCACCGCTCAGATACAGGTTTTGCCTTTTCCGTGTACCACAAGCCTATGCACAGTGGCATGTACATTCACTACTTTTCTTATCATGCTTCCTCTGTCAAGAAAAGTGTTCGTATCTCCTTCTTTCTCCGTGCTCTCCGCATTTGTGATCCTCAGTTCCTTGAATCAGAAATTTCCACTCTTCATAACTCATTTTCCCGTCTTGGCTACCCTTCCCATTTCATAGACTGCTTTCTCACATGCTAAACGGACTTTCTTCTCTCCCAAACTCTCTACTCCCGGGAACTCTCCTGTCCTCTGCCTTCCCTACATTTCCTGTCTTTCTAATCTCAACAACTCTCTCCGTTGCTTAGACATCAAACTTACTTTCCGCCAGACTAACATTCTTCGCACTAATCTAGTTCATACCTCTCCTCCCTCTATAGATGCTCATGGTGTCTACTCTATTTTTTGTTCCTCCTGTCCTCTTCAGTACTTTGGAGAAACTGGCCGATCTCTTTCTGACAGACTTAGGGAGCACAAAAGTAGTATTAGGCTTGCCGACACCAACAATGCTCTTTTCTGTCTGGTCAAAGATCACAGTCATCCTATTGACTGGTCTTCTGCTAAAACTGCCTTCCCTACTTCCAACTTTCACAGTCGCCGTCTGGTTGAATCCTCCCTTATACACAATTTTTTTTGTATGAATCATAGTCTTGGCTTTGTCTCTGTAGATGCCTTTTTTTCCCACTACATTGTAAAATGCACCAAACTTCAGAACACCCGTGGCTTAACCTCATTTTTTTCCTCTTCTCTCTCTTCCCCTTTCCTCTTTCCTCTTTCTCCTTTGGGTTTCCTTTCTTCTGCAATGGGTATTTGACCTTTATTATCCCCCCCCTTCTGTGTTCTTGATTCTCTTTCTTAGCATTTGACTGACTCCACTATTACTACCTCAACCACTACCTCTCTTGTCTGGTCACTGTCTGCTTGCCTATATATATTCCCTCATACTCTCCTTTTCATTAGTGTGACTTTGTAAATAGTCCAAGACGGACCGAAACGTCGTCGTAAGCTCCTCTCTTGTATATGCGGATTAGTTGTGTAATGTAATGTAATTAATAACGTCGATCAAGGTAATCGTAGAATTAATTTACAATGAAAATCTTTTGTAATCTTGACGATTATAATCATACAATATTTCTTCATACAATCATATATTATTGTTTCATACAATCATATAATATTGCTTCATACAATCATATAATATTGCTTCATACAATCATATAATATTGCTTCATAGAATCATACAATATTGCTTCATACAATCATTAATAATGCTTCATTCAATCATATAATATTGCTTCATAAAAATCATATAATATTGCTTCATACAATCATATAATATTGCTTCATACAATCATATAATATTGCTTCATAGAATCATACAATATTGCTTCATACAATCATATAATAATGCTTCATTCAATCATATAATATTGCTTCATACAATCATATAATATTGCTTCATACAATCATATAATATTGCTTCATACAATCATATAATAGTGCTTCATAGAATCATACAATATTGCTTCATACAATCATATAATAATGCTTCATTCAATCATATAATATTGCTTCATACAATCATATAATATTGCTTCATACAATCATATAATAATGCTTCATTCAATCATATAATATTGCTTCATACAATCATATAATATTTCTTCATACAATCATATAATATTGTTTCATACAATCATATAATATTGCTTCATACAATCATATAATATTGTCTTCATACAATCATATATATTCTTCATACAATCATATAAAATGCTTCATTCAATCATATAATAAATTTCTTCATACAATCATATAAATTGCTTCATACAATCATATAAAATTTGCTTTATACAATCATTAATTGCTTCATACAATATATAATAATGTTCATTCAAAACATAATATTGCTTCAACAAACTAAATATTGCTTCATACAACATATAAATATTCTTCAACAATATTAATATTGCTTCATACAATCAATAATATTGTTCATACAATCATAAATAATGCTTCAAAAAATCAAAAATAATCTTATTCAATCATAAATATTTCTTTATAAAATCTTTAAAAAAATTTCTTCATACTCATATAAAATTTCTTCATACAAAATTAAATATTTCTTTTTAAAAAATCATTAATATTCTTCATCATCATATAAAAATGCTTCATTCAATCATATAATATTACTTCATACAATCATATAATATTGCTTCATACAATCATATAATATTGTTTCATACAACCATATAATTTTCCTTCATACTCGTTTATATTAATGCTCAAATTATACAAATAATTCAATTATTAAAAAATTAAATATACAGAGAATGATTCGGAAGCTTTACTAGACAATATAGAGACGTGATGGTTACATGTACTGTTAATTTAATAAGAAAACACCCACCAACCCTTACAATAAAACACCCATCCATTCTCATAATAAAACACCCACCCACCCTTATAATAAAACACCTACACATCCTCACAATAAAATACCCACCCACACTTAAAATAAAACACCCACCAACCCTCATAATAAAACACCCGCCCACACTTTTAATAAAACACCCACCAACCCTGATAATAAAACATCCAACCCATTCTCTTAATAAAAAGCCCACCAACCCCTTTTAATACAACACCCACCAACCCTTATAATAAAACATCCACCCACCTTTATAATAAAACACCCACCCATCCCATAATAAAAAACCAACCCACCATTAAAAATAAAACACATACCCACAATTACAATAAAACACCCATACACCCCCTCTTATAATAAAACAACCACCCACCAATCCTTATAATAAAATACCCACCCACCATAATAATAAAACACCAACTCACACTTTAATAAAACACATTCATCCTCATAACAACACACCAACCCACCCTTATAATAAAAAAACCCATCCACCCTCACAATAAAACACCAACCCACCCTTATAAAAAAAACACCTACCAATCCTCATAATAAAACACCCAAACACCCTTTAATAAAACACCAATACATCTTTCATAATAAAAAAAACCCAACCCATTCTCATAATAAAGCACAACCATCCCTTTTAAAATAAACACCCACCCCCCCTTAAAATAAAACACCCACTCACCCTTATAATAAAACACCCATCCCGCCCTTTTAATAAAAACACTCACCCACCCTTATCAATCAAACCAACCACCCACAAATTATAATAAAACACCCACCCACCCCCTCTTATAATTAAAACAACGAACCAACCCTTACAATAAAACACCCACCCATTCTCAAACAAAACACCCACCATCCTCATAACAAAGCACCAAGCCCACTCTTATAATAAAACCCCACCCACCCTAATAAAAAAAAACATCCACAACCCTTATAAAAACGTCCACCCATTCACACAATAAAACACCCACCAAACTTATAAAAAAACACCCACCCAAACCTCAAAATAAAACACCCACCAACCCTTATAATAAAAAAAAAACCCCCCCATTTCCCTAGTAAAACACCCATCCACCCATAAATAAAACACCCACCCACTTTTGTAAAAAAACACCCACTAACCGTTATAAAAAACGTTCCACCCACCTCAAAATAAACACTCATCACCATAAATAAAACACCACCCATTCTTTTAAAACACCCACCCCCCCATACAATTAAAAACCCCCCCCTCCCTTTTAACAAAACACCGACCCACCTTAAAACAAAACACCCACCACCCTTTTAATAAACAGCCACCCCACCTTATAAAAAAACAACCACCAACCCTTATAAAAAAACTACCATCCCTTATTTAAAAAACCCCACCACCCTTGTAATAAAACACCCACCCACCCTTTTTGAGAAACCTCAACCCCCAAATTTTAATAAAACACCCCAAAAACTCTCTAATGAAACCCCACCACCCCATAAAAACACCAACCCCTTTTTCATAATAAAACACCCCCCCCTCCTATAATAAAAAACCAAAACCCACCTCATAATAAAACACCAACCCCCTCTTTAATAAACACCCCCCCACCCTTTTAATAAACCACCCACCCACCCATCATTTAATAAAGCACCCCCCCACCATTATAATAAAAAAACCCACCCACCCTTGTAAAAAAGCCCACCCCCTTTGTAAAAAACACACACCCCCCTAAATAAAACACCCACCCCTCCCATAATAAAACACCCACCCACCCTCAAAAAAAACCCCCCCCACCCCTTTTAATAAA